>NW_018921323.1:503629-550000 GCF_002207925.1 Prunus avium
TTTGGTTGATGTTGGATTGTGTTTGTGTGTGAATGAGTTTATGGAAACAATTCCCATACACATTCACTTAACCATTTTCGGCCAAATCCCATTGGGCTTCCAAAATTGGGCCTTATGACACTTAAATCATAATATTTAGTTGTCTTAAGCCCTTGGGCTTGATACCCAACCATTTAGGCTTCCCGTTAACTATTAAAGAGGCCCAAATACGTTTTTTACACGTAGTAAATCATCCACATCAAATCAATCAAATTGATTTCCTCATTCTCATTTGTATTACTCAGAGTTAACCATTTAAGGTGTGCGATCCATTAGGTTCTAATTAGCAAGGTAGTGGGAAAATATTAGAACTCTTTCTAACCAACTGGAATTAAAACCCTTTTTTAATTCTTCCTTTATTTGGATCGATCACAATCAATCCTAGGACTTCCCCAAGCCAAGAGTGACATCTAGCAATATATCAAGGCTACCCGAGCTAACCAGAATAGATGAAGAACCTATTCAGTTGGCATTGCAATGCAATACGGTCCTTCTCTTATACAATGTTTCAAATCATATTATTAGGGTACGGATTGTTTATGTCAAACCCCTAATATGATTTATAACCTCATGTGATTCAAAAGAACGTGATTAAGAACAACTTTCTAAATCACGCTCAAAATACTTTGGCCAAAGATTTACTGAATCACATCTTGAAATATTCTCCTTATTTATTGAAAGTAGAGATTCCTTATTGTACATTCACATGCCCCTATGATGAATTAAGAGATCCCAACAACACTTAAGACAAATCTTTTATGGCTTGCCTTTAAGAGCTATCAAAGATCAATAACGCATCACAGGACAACCATGATGCCTCAGGTCTAAGGACTAATTTGCATTATTGCAACTATGAGTTCTCATTTGACATATAGATAAATACTCCATATGAGAACTACGGTTGATCGCGTTCAGTGTACTCATTCACTAATGAGCACCCACATACTTGTATTAGTGTCAACTACACAAATGGTTTGAGACTAACCATCCTCCCAATTGAGCATACATAATATGTGCTAATCTTGACGGTTTATCAATGCCCATTTGATAACCTATGATTAGGAACATTTTGGGATGCTACAGTTAGAGATTAAAGGTCTCCCGAATCTAATCTTCTTTAGATTACTTTATCTCTTATTTAGCATACCCGGGACATTTGTTTCTTTACACGATGTAAAAGATAACAAATAAGTTTGCCCTTTATATATCATATACGAAATGTATTCAAAGGAGATTACATCAAATGTATTGGCTCTTAGGGCACATTTCTAACAGATACTTCCTCGCTGGTCGTGCCAATGTGCACGTATTTCGAGAGTTTATATTGAGAAATTATAAAGAAAGGTTTGGATGGGTTGATTTGTAAGTTTCATTGTGGATTTCAGATTTAGCTCTAGTTTTGAGCAAACTTTATATATATATATATGGCTATGATGGTTTTTAATGCGTTGGTTTTATGCATGGTTTCTAAACGGTGGGGTTATATTACTTTGATTTAATTGGAACTTGTTGGCACTAAAACTGAACAGATAGAGATGAGTGCAACTTACAAGCGAGATGGACGATCTAGGAGATCGATTGAGTGGTAAATGGAGATTCCTCCTGTCTTCAGATGCTGATCCTGAATAGAAGATAAGCGAAGCTCGTGAGGTCTATGGAACCGGTGTGGAACCAGCCTAAGACCCTCCGATGCCGAAGTAAGTTTGTTGTTCTAAGAGCTCTTGCTGTTGACCATATAGAAGTATAAAAGTCAAGCTGAAAAGTCTTAACCCTGTATTGTAGTGGAGGGGCCTATTTATAGAGGGCATTTAGTATGCTCTTAGTGCTCATTTTCGATGTGGGACTCGTGGGAGGGCCTTCTGAGGTCGACCCGAGTCCTTAGATATTTTGGGCGGGTACTTCGAGGTTGATTCTCTACAATCGGTAGGGGATGCCGATTGTAGACGAGTTGGGCTCGTAATGGCTGTTCGCAGCTTTGAGACAATGCCATCGGTGGCCGATGCCGATTGTCCGAGGCCTTGGGTACTTGGGCGAGTTTATAAGATCCACGTGTCGTTGTACGAGTGGAGGGTCAGATATGGTACAAACAACTTGCCATAAGAAATTCAATCAAGTTGAGTTGGTGCTGATCAACATGATGCCGGTCCCCTTCTGGATTGGCATGGTTGTCTGCTGCTTGGCCATGCAAGTCATGCACAATGATTCTCCTTTGGTGAATTGGAGTAGTGGGCATCTGCCGAATTGAATTTTCTCAGAGTGACTGAATCTGGACAGCCCCTGTTATTCATATGCAATATCTGCATAGGATTTTGTGGTGACTTATTAAGTATTGCATGCTTGCAACAATATTGAAATAATTCAATATAAGAATAGGAAATCTTATCTCATGGTGAGGTTGCACACGGGCATTCTTTAGATTAATTGGAATAGTGTTCTGCTCCTTGGCCGTGCAAGCAGCGCAAGATGATGTTCTTTGTGGATTATAGAATCTTGGGCAATCTCCAAAGTCGAACTCTACACAGTGGCTAATTGGTGGGTGGCCTGAAAGATTTTGGTAGAGGAGAGGTTTTGATGTTGAAAGTCCCCGTTGTTGTCAACCTTACCGTTCAGCAGGTGTGGGAACTGTCCTTCGCAATCTGTCGCTGCCCTACTGATCAGATGGGGGCACCCACGTTTTATGAAGACACCTTGGGTGTCCTGAGAAATTCTAACATGTGGGTGTGGTTTGACAGATTGGTAAGAGTTATTGCCGATGGCGCCTTGACCTTGACAGAGTGAGAGTTGTTCTGAGAATTTGTGAAGCTTCCTCGTCTGGTGGTTTGGATGAGAAAACTCCATAGGTGCCCATGGTTTGCCTTGGTATGAGGCAAAGAGGTTGCTGTGTTGCCAGTTGGTAGACAGCTATCGTGATGGTGTGAGGGAGATTATGGCAGAAAAGGGATGCCGCAAGTTACGTTGTGCCATGCCTTCACATCTTGCATTGCAGATTACTGCACCTAGTTTTTTATTTATTTGGATGCCATTATCTGAGACTTTTGGCTTGTATTGCCGTTCAGCGGGGTTACTTTGACCCATCCCTACAAAGGTGGACTTGGATGTTCTGCCAATGGAAAGTTGCCGATGACACCTCCCAAGTGTAGGACGGCAAAATGATATGGTAATAGTTAGAAGCTTCCAAACGACAGATGAAGGAGCAAGTCCCCTAGTAGGTCGGTGGGAAATGGCTACCGAACAGTAGTCATGCAGTTTTGCCTTTGCTCCCTTTTATTTGCCGATCGTTCACATTCTAGTTGGCTCTTGGGTGCCTTGAGTAATACCTTGGATATGGGTGTGCCGAAAGGTTGGGTGCCGAGAAGGGGGTAGCCCTTCATGGTGGCTTGACCCAGTGGTGGTCCTGTGCCATTTTGCTATGGTAAAAACCGGTTCTGCACTTGGGACTGCCTAAGGTGCTTATTAGCTTGCCATTTTGGCGATTTTGGGGTTGAATGGGAGGTCTTGACTAATCCATGGCCCGGGGTGTCATGCGGTACCGAACGGTAAGGCCAAGTAAGTTGCTCCAGACCTTCCTATATGGCAAATAGGACAAAATAGCATTGAAATGAGAACAAATGGAGGCTACGCCACCGATTGAGACACTTGAATAATATATGCATTCATTGAATTGCATGCTTTACAAATATATTAAAATATAAGGAAGATGTGCTTTATCTCTTGGAAATAATGCACGTGGCTTTTCCTGACCCCAAGAATAATAAGTTCCTTCAATATTAAATAATTTGTAAACATAATGAATGTGCCACTTATCTGATGGAGGTTTCGTTGGCTTCCCTTGGACTTGAAATGGAGGTATTGCCGAACAGCACTTTAGAATTTTGTTGAGATGGTTGTTTCACTTTTGGTCATGCGAGCCATGCAAAGTGATACTACATTCTGATTGGCTTTTCCTTAAAATATCATATTCTGCAATTTGTTGCCTTGGCATTCATTGTTGCTCCAGCATGGGATTGCCGAACGGCGACTTAGGTGATGCCGATTGTAAGGGTGCCGAAGGGCACTGCTGATTGTAAAAATGATGACATAAGCCTTTTGTGTCGAGTTCCCACAGACGGCGCCAAACTGTTGACGCTAAAAAATAGTTAAGTACTTTTTAGCCCAACTTAGAGATGAGGTATGATGATTGATGGGTGAAGGTGAGGACCTTCAACATGTGTGTGAAGATTTGGGCAAGCGATAAATATACAGAAGACAAGATATACGTGGTTCACCCTTAATAAATGGGCTACGTCCACGGAGAAGTATATTCTCATTATTATAGCAATGTGTATTTACATTTGTACAAGGGGCTGGGCCCAAATATAAAGAGAGAAAGGGAGAAGCCCATGACTGAATACAAAGCCCAACCTAGGGGGGATCCCTTCCTAGGTGGAGAGTGGTCTCCTTTTATAGGTGAGAGGGAGTCTTCACTTCTTGCAATATTTCAATGTGGGACTCTTGGCCTTGCTTAGAATTGCTTCTAGTTGCTTGGGCAAATATGGTATAAACAATATCCACTTTATATGACTTTAAATGGTGGACTTAGGAACTTTTGCTGCTACTGTAGTGAGTTTGTGTATTCCTGTTATAGAATACATTAAACACGGTCTTACTTGCTGCTGTAATAGAATTGTCAAATAGTTCTCATGCATTGAATGCCTTTTTCGAATGCCTTTCATTTGCAAACTAGCTAACATTGTGGTTTTCTACCGCAGGAAATTTATAATTCTTATTAGGACTATCAACAACTTAATCAATCAGTCCAGAGACACTCAGATGAACTGCTGGTGTTTACATCAAAGTTCAGGAAGAAGAAGCGCAAAGTAGAAGGAAGTCGAAATGGATTCAGTTGGAGCAAAGGCAAAGAGGGAGATGAAATTGGGTTCGGTTATGTCTCATGCCCTAAAGATTTTTTATTTTATTTTTTGCTATTGTATTTGACAAAAAACAAATTTGTCCATTTAGCAAATGTTGAATTTTTCTTTCTGTGAAAGTTATGGTTCTCGTTAGTTTTTCTATTCAAAGTTAAGAAAAAAAAACATCCACGTTAATTTTAGGAAGTCGACAGTCGACTTCACGTTAATTTTAGGACAACACTTGGCTCACTCTTTTGGAGAGTTTGCAGGAAGGAGTGTCCTTCATACAGGTTGGGTATACTTATAAAACAGTTGGATTCAAATAAAGCTACCCAAAAAATAAAATCTGCAGTAACTAGGCAGGAGACATGCATTTAAGCCTTAGCCATCAATATAAATTGCTTTAAATTGGTTTTACAGTCTCAGTTTCGTGCTTCAGCTACAAAACTTCAGCAGTAAATGAACAAACAAGAGACTATTACACGGGAAGAAAAAAAAAAAAAAAAGCATTATATACACATGCTGCACGCAGGCTCCTCTAATGCCTCACAAATTGTCGAATTTCATCTCTACCTTTTTGCATTCCATAAGGATTGCTCTTGCTAAATCCATTTCGACTTCCTCTTAGATTGTGCATCTTCTTCCTGAACTTTGATGCACTGCTTGCTAAAATATGAATATGGTTTTGAATATGTTAGGTTCTTATTTTATTCTTCTCCATAAAGAGGTATATATAAGAGTTTACATGAGTGCTTTACAAGGAATTAGATATAGTAAAGGATTAGGAAAGTATCTCCTAATTATACAATGATTTGACAACTATATAAAAATAGGAAAGTAAATCCCTTAATTAATCAAGGAAATAAATCTTCTTGATTAATTAGGATACTCACTTCAACACTCCACCTCAAGTTGATGCATATACATAACAAATGCCCAACTTGGTAAGTGAGTCATGAAATACTCTATCACAAACAGCTTTGGTTAAGATATCTGCCAGTTGATCTTCTGATTTTATGAATGGTAGGCAGATGATCTTTTTCTCAATTTTTTCTTGATAAAATGTCTATCTGTAATGGACCCAGCCCAATCAGCATATGTATATCCGAAAACTTTAAGATCTTCATGTTTTGAGAACATTAAAACCTTTCCAAGGGCTGACTTTAAGTATCTTAAGATTCGATCAACAGCATTCATATGAAAATATGGGTGAATGCATAAACTGACTAACCACACTCACAGCATATGCACTATCTGGTCTTGTGTGTGCCAGGTATATCAACTTGTGATTCATCTCAATGCGTGTGTTAGCCGGCACACTAAATGACTTCCTCAGCAGGTGATTGGTGTGGTACTGGGGGCAAAATCTCATAAGACGGTTCAATTTCCTCCTCCTGATTTTGACAGCGTGGAGAAAACTAATCGTTTTCCTCTGGTGACCGGTCGATGGATTTTGGCGACTGGTCGGTTTGAAACAGCTTCTCTGACTACCAGTCGCTTTCTACTGGTGACTGGTAGTTTTGAAGCAGATTCTCTGTGTTCGAAGAACTAAGGGGGGGCCGGTCGCTTTCCACTGGCGACCGACCGTTTGATTTTGGAATTTGATTTGAGGAATTTTGATGTATGAATTTGATGTAGGAATTGGATTTGAGAGGTATGTGTATAAGATTTGAAGGTATGAGAATTTAGATCTAGAAATATGAGGAATACGAGATGAGGGATTTGATTCAGGGTTTGTGTTTCAAGAAAACTCGATACGAGGATTTAGATATGGAAATATGAGGAATATGAGATGAGGAATTTGATTCAGGGTTTGTGGTGCAAGAAAATTCGATACGAGGATTTAGATATGGAAATATGAGGAATACGAGATGAGGAATTTGAGTCAGGGTTTGTGGTTCAAGAAAATTCGATACGAGGATTTAGATTTGGGAAAAAATATGAGAAATTTGATATGAGGAGTTTAAAGAACACATAAACCCTGTGAACACGGCTAAGAACACAGAAACTTCTCTTCAATCCTTTTCTCCCCCTGAAGAGAAAGGTATGTCGGAGTCAAGAAAGAGGCAAAATCTCCATGAGAAAGAGAAACAAATCCTTTTTCACTCCCCCTCCCCCCCTTGAAGAGGAGGGGAGGAGAAATCATGATATGAGAATTTAGAGACAACCGAGGATCGATTACTCTGATACCATGCTAAAATATGATATTCGGGTTTTGAATATGTTAGGTTCTTATTTTATTCTTCTCCATAAAGAGGTATATATAAGAGTTTACATGAGTGCTTTACAAGGAATTAGATATAGTAAAGGCTTAGGAAAGTATCTCCTAATTATACAATGATTTGACAACTATATAAAAATAGGAAAGTAAATCCCTTAATTAATCAAGGAAATAAATCTCCTTGATTAATTAGGATACTCACTTCAACACTGCTGTTTTAAGTTGAAATTCACCTTGGGGGGACTAGAAAAAGCAAAACTGATGGGTACAGGAATCTCAAGCGGTCACCCTAAAGTAATAATGCCGGAATTCATGAGTGATCTGGAATCCACCAGAAAATAAAGAAAATCTCTAAATTTAATTAAAAACAAGTATAAACTGACAAATGCAATGCCATGAGTTGGCCTAAATAAAAAACAAAGAAACCTAGGTTCCAGAATATTCATAAACTTAGCTAACAAGAAAATAATAAAAATTCTGGCTAAAATCATGTTAGGAAAATAATATCCTAACTTATAAAAATATAAATGTTTCCAAAATCATCTTTGCTTCAAACTTAATCAAGCAACCCGAAAAGAGTGCTACTATTTCCACTCATCTGTCCTATTTCCCCACCCACCTTATCTTCCCACTCAATAAATTTTAAAAAATACAATCTTATCTTTCCACCCACTGTTATTTCTAAAATACCCGTTAATTATTATTTTCTTTTTATCAAACGTAATAATTTAAAAGAAAAAAAAAAGCCCTAATGGAATAACAACATGAAATTAACTCCTGCAATCGTTATTCTTCTTTTCTATTTTCGTTCTTCTTTCTCTGCAGTTTCTCCACCCAAATTCCTTATCAGTTTAATATCTGATTTGTGGGCCACGGCCCACTTGACATTATATATTTTAGATTGAAAAAAAGGTAAGATGGAGTCTTGTACCATACCGGTACCGCTACGACCGTACCATAAAACTCCAAACCCTAAAACCTCATTATTCTCACAGTTTCTGCGAAAGAGCTCTTCTGAGAACTAGTCGCCATGACAGACCCAATACGTCACACATCTACGGACGACGAGACGAAGAACAAGAAGCGCAAGAGAAAGAGAGGGAAGAAACCATCGGAAGAATCAGAGCCTCGAAACCCTTATCAGGCCCAACAAAACGAAGAAGAAGAGAAAGGAGAAGGTGATGATAACAATAAGAAGGAGAAGAAGACGAAAATATTGAAGGGAAAGGAAGAGGCCAACGAGGAAAACAAAGAAGAAGAAGCAGAGGGGGTGGAGGAGGAGAATAAGAGGAAGAAGAATGTCAAGAGAGGTGGAGGATCTGGGATTATGAGCACAGACTCTTTTGATTCATTGAATTTGTCTGCCAACACTTTCAGGGCCATTCAGGAACTAAACTTTCAGTATTTGACTGAGGTAAATTTTCTGGCTGAACTTGATTGGCTATAAGTTGATCAATAAGGCTTTGGCCTTTTATAGTATTGATCGGAAAATATTTACACCTGCAGATTCAAGCAAGAGCAATCCCATCACTATTGATCGGAAAAGATGTCCTGGGAGCTGCTAGGACAGGATCCGGGAAGACTCTTGCTTTTCTTATACCAGCTGTGGAGTTGCTATATCACATAAAGTTTACTCCTCGTAATGGAACGGGTGTTGTTGTTATTTGTCCAACACGGGAACTTGCAATTCAGGTGAAACACTGACATATTCTCGTCATTTGTTTTGATATTTTACGTTCTTCTCATATTGATCTCGCTCCAATTCAAGAACGCATCGTTTTGATGCCTAAACAAATTGGATTTAATTTTTGCCTTCTAAAGTACTCGCGAGCACTTTATTTTTTTCATTGAACATTAAAGCCTACTTCTCATCGAATAATGATCCCATTTATTACTGGGCTTAAATATGACTAATTCTCAATAATATATATACAAATTCTATACAAATTCTCGAAAAAGAATGAAAGAAATTCTCTAAATAATTGATGAAGCTGACATGACTATGAAAGAATGAAGCCGAAAATGGAAATGTTTGTGTAAAAATTTATGCTTTATTACTTGTTATGTTGTTGTATTCTGAGATTTACATTTGATCCCCTTCTTTCTACCCTGACTACTTTTCCTTTCAAATAATTCAGACCTATGCCGTGGCAAAGAACCTTCTGAAGTACCACTCACATACTGTTGAGTTGGTTATCGGTGGTGCAGCTAGGAGAGGTGAAGCAGAACGTCTTGTAAAAGGAGTAAATCTATTGGTTGCAACCCCTGGTCGACTTCTTGACCATCTCCAGAATACCAAGGGATTCATATATAAGAACTTGAAGGTCATTCGCATCTATTCTTCGGCAATATTGTTGTAGTTTTTCAAAAGTATTTGTATTTTCTTTTTGGAAGAAAATTCTACGTAATGTTTCTCTGACTTTTGAATATTCTTTGTGGTTATTAATCCTTTGGCCGAGATACTGCAATTTTGATTGTTGTGTTAGAGACGAAATTTATCTTGTTTGACGATCCTTTGAATATTCTTTGTTTGACGAAATTTATCATTTGATGATCCTTAGTTTAATTGTTCTCTTGGACTTGCAGTGCCTCATAATTGATGAAGCTGACAGGATTATGGAAGCAAACTTTGAGGAAGAAATGAAACAGATTATTAAGCTTCTACCCAAGGTACAGTATTTGATTTAATAATCTACCTTGTGTTACAAAGACTCTAGGCTGCAAACAGTAGATGCATCCAGCTCGCAACATATCTTGGAGTTTTGTTAATTGGGTATGATTATAGTCGGCATTCTGCCTAGATACATTAATTTTAAGGTTTTAGTTGCAATTTCAAATGGATTTTACGTGGTTATGTCCTTTGGCTGATTGAGTTGCTAATGGATGTGCAGAAAAGGCAAACAGCTTTATTTTCAGCAACCCAAACTACGAAGGTTTGTGCATCATATTTCTATATATATATATATATATTATATCCTTATTGTTATAGTCAATCTCTTGCTTTCTACATTGTTTTTAATATTTTTAGCATAAATTGATACGCTACACAGAATTAATATTTCATTAACTTTTGATGCTTTGAGTCTACGGGCCTGTGTGTGTTCCCATAATTGCCTTGTTCTTAAAATACTTTTCCCATTAAACCTGTAGGTTCAAGATCTTGTTAGATTGTCGTTGAAAGAATATCACTTGATTGATGTGGATGGTGGGAGAACTAAGGTAGGAATTCAGCTGGTTTGATGTATTTCTCCTTTTACATTTATTTTGTGTTCATCATGTCTATTTTGAAATTAAATCTACTTCGTATTCGTACCTAAATATATGTTTTTTCTTCTTGTTTTGATTTAGCCCTAATCTCTAAAATCTGACATTGTGTGCAATATATACAGGTCACCAATGAAGGGCTGAAACAAGGCTATTTTATTGTGCCCAGTGAGGAGAGATTTATTCTCCTATATTCTTTTCTGGTGAAGACTCGGTCTAAGAAAGTGATGGTCTTCTTCTCTTCTTGTAACTCAGTCAAATTCCACTCGGACCTTCTTAGATACATTAATGTGGATTGCTTTGATATCCATGGAAAGCAAAAGCAGCAGAAGAGGACCAAAACGTTTTTTGACTTCTGCAAAGCAGAGAAAGGAATCTTACTCTGTACTGATGTTGCTGCTCGTGGCCTAGATATTCCCGCTGTGGTATGCTTCCTCTTTCTTTTTGCAATTTCCCTACACTTTTTTTGAACATCATGTTATGCCAATACGCTTTCTGTCACATCACAATAAGCGAATGCTCGTGGTAAATCTAATGCTTGTTTTTTCTTTGCTTGTAGGACGTGATTGTGCAGTTTGATCCTCCAGATGATCCCAAGGTGTCTAATTCCTTCTTTACTAAAAGATTTCACTTAATTTTTGTATCAAGAAGTTCTTCTTTATCCATTTTGTAGCATGGTGAATACATCCATTCCTGAGTTCCGTTTCTTTTTCCCTTTCTTAAACGCTTTCACAACAATGGGATATCTGCTTGCAGGAATATATCCATAGGGTCGGTCGAACAGCTCGAGGGGAAGGTGGAAAAGGAAAGGCATTTCTTTTCCTCATTCCCGAAGAGATGCAGTTTATTCGCTATTTGACGGTATGATGTAGTCAAGAAGAAAAAATAAACAGGGGCAACGAAACCCCACACCCCACCCCCGCACGCACACACACAACAAAAGTGCCATTCTTTCCAGAAGGGTGTCTGTATTTAAAGCAAGCGCTAATCGCTTTTCTTGAGGTTGCTAGGTGCGGTGCTTGTTCTTCATTTCAATTCTTTATTTTATTCTGTTTTCAGGCTGAAAAGGTCCCCGTTGAAGAGCAACAAATTAATAAAAATAAGCTGAAAAATGTGCAGTCTCAATTGGTAATTTCTATGTTTTCAGGTCAGGCTTCAGTTGTTACCTATTACTACACAATAACTGGTTCCGAGGAACCTTATGTATTGCCGTGATTGATGCAGGAGAAGATGGTTGAGGGCAACTACTATCTGCGCCAAGCGGCAAAAGAAGCATATAAATCTTATCTATTAGCATATAATTCACACTCTATGAAGGACATCTTTAACGTTCACCGTCTCGATCTGCAGGTACCCAAACTTTTCCTTGATATTGGAAAGGAAATTATTTATCTTTTAATCTCTGCTGTTGTTGTTGGAATGTCAAAAATATGAAGATTTGCCCTTTTAACTGTATCAGTATTTATTATACCTACAGGCGGTCGCAGCATCATTTTGCTTTTGTAGTCCCCCAAAGGTGAATTTGAACTTAAACAGCAGTGCATCAAAGTTCCGGAAGAAGATGCGCATAGGAGGAAGTCGAAATGGATTCAGCGAGAGCAATCCTTATGGAATGCAAAAAGGTAGAGATGAAATTCGACAATTTGTGAGGCATTAGAGGAGCCTGCGTGCAATGCAACGTATTTATATATATAACTTTTTTAAAACCATTTGATTAAACAGTGTTGAAAGGCTGAGATTAGATCTAACATATTAATTTATTTTCTTTCTCTAAAACATTTAATGTTCTCATTTTCTTTCTCCTCTCTCTCTCTCCCCAAAATCGAAAATAAACATAAATGGGTGTTTTTAGTGGAACAGTGCGACTCCACGTTGGTTCGTGCTCATTGTCTTGGAGAACCAATTTGAAACACAACCACCAATCTAATCTAAATTAATTGTTTGTCAATAAATTTCAATATGTACTAAAGTAACCAGATTTTCCAAAGGAAACCGATAAAATCTAAATTTCGATGTTGTAGGAGCTGTGGTCGTGTAGTTTGAAGTGGGTGGCTCTGTTTGGTCTTTAGCGCATTCAGCTTACCTTCGCCGATCAAACCCAGGAGGTACTGTCATTGGTGGAAATAGGCATTGAAAAAGTGACATTGTTTCTAGGCCTTTCTGTTAACCCAGATCTCTGCCTAAAGTCATCTCATTTTAAGGCTTACTTTGGGCTCATTTGGGAGTGTTCTAGATAGGTCAGAAGCACCTCCTATGTGTTTATCCATATAATCACTTTAATCGATTTTAAGTAATTATAGGGAGAAGCACATTAGAGGTGTTTCTCCATAAATTCACTTAAAACCACTTAAAGTGATGACAGGATCCGCCCCGAATTCCTCGAAATCCGGGACAAATCCCGTGGTATTTCCAACATCATACCGATGCCGGGCCCCATTTACTAAAGATACAAGATTTTCTGTCGAAATTTCGGCAAAGCCTTCCCTTGAAAATTGGACATTTCCAATTTTTTCAACCTATTAAAAACACAGCTATAAACCACAATCGGCAGCATGCACAAGTTAACAACATGCAATTTACTTTATAGGCCTCCGGCCTTCAAATAATTCGAAACAGAACCAGCAATGCTCTTAAGTCAAATAATACATTAGACAATGCAAATAATGAACTCAAACAAATTTATGCATGCCCACTGTAATCCACTTAAAAATAATGGAGATTCACTATTATACCCAATATAGGGCCCCAAATTATAAAAAAACCCTATAAAAAATAGACTTTAGAAACACACCCAAAGCTCATTTACAACATAACAAAGAGGCTTTTAACTTCTTATAAATTACAAAACTGCCATCAATTTCTTAAAACATGCCCAACCCCAAAACCTCATAAAAAAAAAAAACCCAAAACACTCAATAGGGCATCAAAGTAATTTAATAATCAAAATTAAATTCAATAAGGCCAACTATCATTTTTTGGGTTTGTTTATAGAAATTAAATGGTGTATGGTTTATCTATAATGTTAGTGCTAAGAATGGGTATATGACTAAATATCTCTAAAAAGAACTCCCCAATTTCCATCGTGCGATGTTTACCATCCATACACAATCGCAAGTAGTTTAAAGACTCGGCCCAAATTGCACATCAATCCCAAAATGGGTTTCATACCTGTCTTGACCACAAACACATTTTAACAACCCTCACTTAGTCAAACTGGAATATGAATAATCATTCAATTAAGCCTCGTTTTTAATTAAGCTTAAGGACCACCGATAAAGTCGAAACCTGTTGGCACCAAAACTGAACAGATAGAGATGAGTGCAACTTACAAGTGATATGGACGATCGAGAGATCGATTGAGTGTTGGATGCAGATTGTTCCTGTCCTCAGATGCTGATCCTGAATGGAAGGAAGACGAGACTTGTGAGGTCTATGAAACCGGTGTGGAACCAGCCTAAGACCCTCCGATGCCAAAGTAAGTTTGTTTTCTAAGAGCTTTCGTTGTTGACAATATATTACTATAAAAGTCAAGCTGAAAAGTCTTACCCCTGTATTGTAGTGAAGGGGCCTATTTATAGAGGGCATTTTGTATGCTCTTAGTACTTAATTTCGATGTGGGACTCGTGGGAGGGCCCTATGAGGTTGACACGAGTCTTTAGATATTTCGGGCGGGTGCTTCGAGGTTGATTCTGCAGAATTGGTAGGGAATACCGATTGTAGACTGTGCTGGGCCTGTAGTGACCTTTTGCTGCTTTGAGACAATACCATCGGTAGCCGATGCTGATTGTTCGGAGCCTTGGGCACTTAGGAGTTTAAGTGATCCACATGTCAATGGATGAGTGGAGGATCAGGTATGGTACAAACAAAACCAAACTCATCCAAAGACCAAAATAAGTAAGACTAGATCCAAACGACTAAATTAAAGTTCCAAAAATAACTTTAGTTCGTGGTTGCACCTAGGTTAGACCCCAGGCTACCTACATACCCCTTTGTGAGGGATCAAGCCACACGTAGTTCTTAAAATAAAAATCACGGTTCAGATAATATACAATTATTTTCAGTAATACCAATGAGTTAATTCTTTTAAACATTAATCTTTTTCCTTTAAATAAAAATCTCCACATCTCTGCCCATGAACAACAGAGCCATTTTTCTTTATTCACTCCCTACTCAAAACTCATGACCTAAAAACCCTATCCCTTTAACAATGCACATATGCTAACCACAATTCTTTTAAACATTATCCCTGTCCCCGTTACTTTACTACACGCCGGAGAATCTAATGTCACGCGTAGTAAAGTAACATTAATCAAAATGTTCGGATCCTTTGCCATACGCCGGAATAATCCAACGCTACGTGTGGTAAGGTAACCAGTATCCAAGTGAGTACACAAGCTGGAAAATCCAACGCCACGTGTGGCTATGCCAAAACATGTTCTATGCGCACAGACAACTTTATTACACGCCGGAATATTCAAAGCCACGTGTGAGAAACTAACAACAAACCATATATGCCCACACGCCGGAATCATCCAACACCACGTGTGGGTAGAACAACCAAGGGAGGGTACTACATATGGTGTAATCCCATATTCACATAAGCAAACAATAAAGTACCCCGTCTGATATTAATCTCTAGCCCAGTTATTTAATCATAGAATGAATAACAATTCCTCAACACATATAATCCATATTCAAATTAATTATAAGCCTCATTAACCGGAATACCCATTTCCAAACCAAAGTAAACCATTTCGATTTAATATTCAAAACACTACTCAAAAGCTTAGGAATAAACAATCTCTGAAAATCCCCTAAGACAAGATAATAAAATCCAAAACACCGTATCTAGCACAAAGTTACATAATCCTTTATAAATAATATTAATGGCACTAATAATAATAGTAATAATAATATTAATAATAACAAAATATAAACGCGAAGTCTCGTGTCACAGGAAACAGGCCGAGACCGAACCGTTAGCCCGTTTTTATAACCTTATATATATATTATCAAAATAATATTCCCCTCCTTAATCCAATTTTCCCAAAATCCTTCCGAATCAAAAAGTGACCAAAGTGACCCTACATCCCGAGGGCAAAATTGCAATTTCACAATTACATAATTTGAACAAAATGAATAAATTGGGTCAGGGGTGGTACAAGTGATTCTCCATAGAAGTGATTATTGGCCTATCCAGAATCACTCCAAACAAGCCTTTACTAAGTATGGTAAAATCCTATATTGCCTCCCGGAAATTAAAGTAGCTCACTTGGCCCCATTGATCAAGATTTAGTGTTATAGAATGCCTACATTTCCACCCAGATATTGCAACATGTCTTTTAAAAAGGAAATTTAAATGTTTTTTCCAGCTAGACATTGGGTTTCAATTTTACCCTTTAGAACAAAATTTCAATAAAAAGAAAGAAGACGACTGTACCTAAGGTTTGCAATGCCTCTACCACTTGTTGCGCCCCCTCCCCCTCTTATATATATATATATATACACTGTGAGTTTCGGGGTTCAGTGTCTTTGAGACGGCCGGCTGCGCCGATTAGAGAAGTGGAAGCGATAGAGCGTGTCCGAGTGAAGATCGCTGAGGAAGATCGCTTCTTCAAAAATCTGCTGGGTTTTCGCAATTTGTATAAAGCGGGCTTGATCAGCAAGGTGGAGCACGACCAAAGGAAGAAAGAAGAAGAGGAAGAAGAGAGAAGACAAAGTAAGTGATGTCGTTCAGCAGCTTTCCTTTTGTTTCTGTCTTGTTGCCGTTTCTCAGCTAACTTGTGTGTTTGTGCAGTGGCAGGAGGGAGGCCGATGAGCGAGGCGACGAGAAGGCGGCTGGAGGGTCACGCGGCGTCGAAGCAGAAGAAGGGTGAGTCCCCTCGACCGAAGAAGAAGGCTCAACGAACGTCCGGAGGAGCTTTGGCATACGAGACGACGGTGGCGGATCGTCGCCGGGAAAAGAAGGTTGCTGAGGCTGAGGCCGTTCGAGAGGTCCACCTCCAGGTGACGGGGAAGAGGCTGATCGAGGGTGCCCTTGATGTGATGCCGTTGCCGAAAAGGCCGAGGGGACTGAACGAGGGGACATCCGTTCTGATTCCCGATGACGAGGGAGAGGAGGGGGAGGGGCCGGTGAACATTGCATGCCCTTGGAAGGTGGTGTCGTTCATCAATTGTATGATTGATGGCGCACAGATGGAGCTCTTGGAGCTGGAGCAGCTGTCGGTGAAAATGGTGCACGAGTAGACCGAACGAGCTTTCCGGCTTCAGGCTGCGGTAAGTTTCATACTGGCTATAATTTCAAGTGTTGGCGTGGTCGGCGCATATTTAAACGGTTGGTATGTTGCAGGCTAACATGGAGATGTGGCTATGCGTAAAGCGAGCCGTGATTGCTGCCGAACGGTACCAGAAGAAGTTTGAGGAGGGCCGGTCGAAAATTGTTGAAGCTGGTAAGCTCCTTCAGGAAGTCGGGGATTTCACAGAGTCGTCGTCATCGTTGTCGTTCTCTCGTTGTTTGGTTTGGACTTGGGATTTTTGATCTTTTGCTTCAATTATGTGTTTCTCTTCGGATTTTAGTTTATTTGAGGAATGTATTTTAAGGTTTGATGATCGATCTCATTTTTGTTACTATTTAAAAGTTATAGTAAATTGTCCCAATACGATCCCCTGGTTGTCATGAGCGCATAGGATTTTACGGATCACAATTCGGATAACGTTTGAACACCGAACGGATTTTACATATTGTGTGATTTCCGGGTTCGATAGGTTAGAACCATTGGATCACTTCCAAATTAATATATGTTGATCTAGGTATTCCTAGGATCGTGTAGGATTCGACAGATTGTGAATCGGAGCCCCGGATGTTCCGATTTAATAACTTAAAGTTTGTGTTTTACGATAACCGTCCGATCGTGCGATTGTGAGCGATCCGACCATCCGACCTGAACCAAACTCGTAGGACATGTTTCCTAGATCTTGTGGAACCCATAGGAACTTTCGGATTTGTAAAATGGAGGTCGTGGACCCCGCGGGCCCGGTTGACCAAGTTTGGGTAGTTTGACCCTCGATTGACCGTGAGTCTTCCGAGGTAGTCCCACTCTTCGAAGAGTACTAGAACGACCCTTTTGGACGAGTCTTGACCATCATTTGCTTTATGTTGATTATGTAGGTCTATGAGATTATTTATATGGTTTTGTGATGGAAATCTTATGTTTTTTAATTTAATGGTTTAGTTAAACGCTTTATATATTTAATAGTTGAATTCCTTATTTTTGTAAAGTAATTGTGATACATGTGGGTTTGATATATTCGAGTGTCTTGAGTTTATATATAATAATTGAGAAAGTGCTATGTTTGTTGATTTTGTGTGGAGTACTTAGAATGTTAACTTGTGTGTTATTAGTACTACCATAGGTACCTCCTTGGTTATGGGTTTTATGTTTCGGAGGTTTATTTTGCCCAGGCTCGTCGGAGTTTGTCCAGGCCCTTCGGAGATTTATTTTGAGGTTTATTTTGCCCAGGCCCGTCGGAGTTTGCCCAGGCTCTTCGGAGATTTATTTTTCCCAGGCCCATTGGAGTTTGTCCAGGCCCTTCGGATGTCTTCTTAATACGATGCCTTGGGAAAAATTGGATTAAGGAAGGGAATATTACTTTATAATATTTATATAAAGATTACGAACTCCACCATCATACGTACCTCCCCCCTTGGATGATGATATTTGGAAACAGTGGATATGGTTTGAATATACTATTCACACACGTGCCGGGTTTCGAGCGTGTGGGCTTTATTGGTCACGGATCCTGGAATTGTGGGATGCCGGAAAAATTGTGGATATGGTCAGGATATAGGCTGAGGCCGTTCGAGAGGTCCACCTCCAGGTGACGGGGAAGAGGCTGATCGAGGGTGCCCTTGATGTGATGCCGTTGCCGAAAAGGCCGAGGGGACTGAACGAGGGGACATCCGTTCTGATTCCCGATGACGAGGGAGAGGAGGGGGAGGGGCCGGTGAACATTGCATGCCCTTGGAAGGTGGTGTCGTTCATCAATTGTATGATTGATGGCGCACAGATGGAGCTCTTGGAGCTGGAGCAGCTGTCGGTGAAAATGGTGCACGAGTAGACCGAACGAGCTTTCCGGCTTCAGGCTGCGGTAAGTTTCATACTGGCTATAATTTCAAGTGTTGGCGTGGTCGGCGCATATTTAAACGGTTGGTATGTTGCAGGCTAACATGGAGATGTGGCTATGCGTAAAGCGAGCCGTGATTGCTGCCGAACGGTACCAGAAGAAGTTTGAGGAGGGCCGGTCGAAAATTGTTGAAGCTGGTAAGCTCCTTCAGGAAGTCGGGGATTTCACAGAGTCGTCGTCATCGTTGTCGTTCTCTCGTTGTTTGGTTTGGACTTGGGATTTTTGATCTTTTGCTTCAATTATGTGTTTCTCTTCGGATTTTAGTTTATTTGAGGAATGTATTTTAAGGTTTGATGATCGATCTCATTTTTGTTACTATTTAAAAGTTATAGTAAATTGTCCCAATACGATCCCCTGGTTGTCATGAGCGCATAGGATTTTACGGATCACAATTCGGATAACGTTTGAACACCGAACGGATTTTACATATTGTGTGATTTCCGGGTTCGATAGGTTAGAACCATTGGATCACTTCCAAATTAATATATGTTGATCTAGGTATTCCTAGGATCGTGTAGGATTCGACAGATTGTGAATCGGAGCCCCGGATGTTCCGATTTAATAACTTAAAGTTTGTGTTTTACGATAACCGTCCGATCGTGCGATTGTGAGCGATCCGACCATCCGACCTGAACCAAACTCGTAGGACATGTTTCCTAGATCTTGTGGAACCCATAGGAACTTTCGGATTTGTAAAATGGAGGTCGTGGACCCCGCGGGCCCGGTTGACCAAGTTTGGGTAGTTTGACCCTCGATTGACCGTGAGTCTTCCGAGGTAGTCCCACTCTTCGAAGAGTACTAGAACGACCCTTTTGGACGAGTCTTGACCATCATTTGCTTTATGTTGATTATGTAGGTCTATGAGATTATTTATATGGTTTTGTGATGGAAATCTTATGTTTTTTAATTTAATGGTTTAGTTAAACGCTTTATATATTTAATAGTTGAATTCCTTATTTTTGTAAAGTAATTGTGATACATGTGGGTTTGATATATTCGAGTGTCTTGAGTTTATATATAATAATTGAGAAAGTGCTATGTTTGTTGATTTTGTGTGGAGTACTTAGAATGTTAACTTGTGTGTTATTAGTACTACTTTAGGTACCTCCCCGGTTATGGATTTTATGTTTGAGAGTTTATTTTGCCCAGGCCCGTCGGAGTTTGTCCAGGCCCTTCGGAGATACAATTATTTTGCCCAGGCCCTTCGGAGATTTATTTATTTTGCCCAGGCCCGTCAGAGTTTGTCCAGGCCCTTCGGAGATTGATTTATTTTGCCCAGGCCCGTCGAAGTTTGTCCAGGCCCTTCGGAGATACATTTATTTTGCCCAGGCCCGTCGAAGTTTGCCCAGGCCCTTCGGAGATTGATAGATTACGAACTCCACCATCATACGTACCTCCCCCCTTGGATGATGATATTTGGAAACAGTGGATATGGTTTGAATATACTATTCACACACGTGCCGGGTTTCGAGCGTGTGGGCTTTATTGGTCACGGATCCTGGAATTGTGGGATGCCGGAAAAATTGTGGATATGGTCAGGATATGACGGAACCCAGGGCATCCTTGACGGGATGTTGCTGTAGACCCTTGATTGGGTAGTCTGCGCGCGTAGGACGATTCCAGGCGTACGGGTCTTGATTCTTCGTCCGTACATGCTGGGTTAGAGTGTCAGTCCCCCAGTTGGACGACTCATCCCTAGCCACATGAACGTTTAAGGCCGGATAAGTGTGAGCTAGTCAACAATCCCCTGTTGGATTGTTTCCCCCAGTACATGATGTGCATCATCATATGTACCTCCCCTTGGATATTGATATATGGAAATTGTGGATATGGTCTGGATATGACGGAACCCGAGGCATCCTTGACTCAATTGTATGATTGATGGCGCACAGATGGAGCTCTTGGAGCTGGAGCAGCTGTCGGTGAAAATGGTGCACGAGTAGACCGAACGAGCTTTCCGGCTTCAGGCTGCGGTAAGTTTCATACTGGCTATAATTTCAAGTGTTGGCGTGGTCGGCGCATATTTAAACGGTTGGTATGTTGCAGGCTAACATGGAGATGTGGCTATGCGTAAAGCGAGCCGTGATTGCTGCCGAACGGTACCAGAAGAAGTTTGAGGAGGGCCGGTCGAAAATTGTTGAAGCTGGTAAGCTCCTTCAGGAAGTCGGGGATTTCACAGAGTCGTCGTCATCGTTGTCGTTCTCTCGTTGTTTGGTTTGGACTTGGGATTTTTGATCTTTTGCTTCAATTATGTGTTTCTCTTCGGATTTTAGTTTATTTGAGGAATGTATTTTAAGGTTTGATGATCGATCTCATTTTTGTTACTATTTAAAAGTTATAGTAAATTGTCCCAATACGATCCCCTGGTTGTCATGAGCGCATAGGATTTTACGGATCACAATTCGGATAACGTTTGAACACCGAACGGATTTTACATATTGTGTGATTTCCGGGTTCGATAGGTTAGAACCATTGGATCACTTCCAAATTAATATATGTTGATCTAGGTATTCCTAGGATCGTGTAGGATTCGACAGATTGTGAATCGGAGCCCCGGATGTTCCGATTTAATAACTTAAAGTTTGTGTTTTACGATAACCGTCCGATCGTGCGATTGTGAGCGATCCGACCATCCGACCTGAACCAAACTCGTAGGACATGTTTCCTAGATCTTGTGGAACCCATAGGAACTTTCGGATTTGTAAAATGGAGGTCGTGGACCCCGCGGGCCCGGTTGACCAAGTTTGGGTAGTTTGACCCTCGATTGACCGTGAGTCTTCCGAGGTAGTCCCACTCTTCGAAGAGTACTAGAACGACCTTTTTGGACGAGGCTTGACCGTCATTTGCTTTATGTTGATTACGTAGGTCTGAGATTATTTGTATGGTTTTGTGATGGAAATCTTATGTTTGTGATTTTAATGGTTTAGTTAAATGCTTTATACATTTAATAGTCGAATTCCTTATTTTTGTAAAGTAATTGTGATACATGTGGGTTTGACATATTCGAGTGTCTTGAGTTTATATATAATAATTGAGAAAGTGTTATGTTTGTTGCTTTTGTGTGGGGTACTTAGAATGTTAACTTGTGTGTTATTAGTACTACTTTAGGTACCTCCCCGGTTATGGGTTTTATGTTTGAGACCATCATACGTACCTCCCCCCTTGGATGATGATATTTGGAAACAGTGGATATGGTTTGAATATACTATTCACACACGTGCCGGGTTTCGAGCGTGTGGGCTTTATTGGTCACGGATCCTGGAATTGTGGGATGCCGGAAAAATTGTGGATATGGTCAGGATATGACGGAACCCAGGGCATCCTTGACGGGATGTTGCTGTAGACCCTTGATTGGGTAGTCTGCGCGCGTAGGACGGTTCCAGGCGTACGGGTCTTGATTCTTCGTCCGTACGTGCTGGGTTAGAGTGTCAGTCCCCCAGTTGGACGACTCATCCCTAGCCACATGAACGTTTAAGGCCGGATAAGTGTGAGCTAGTCAACAATCCCCTGTTGGATTGTTTCCCCCAGTACATGATGTGCATCATCATATGTACCTCCCCTTGGATATTGATATATGGAAATTGTGGATATGGTCTGGATATGACGGAACCCGAGGCATCCTTGACGGGATGTTGCTGTAGACCCTTGATTGGGTAGTCTGCGCGCGTAGGACGGTTCCAGGCGTACGGGTCTTGATTCTTCGTCCGTACGTGCTGGGTTAGAGTGTCAGTCCCCCAGTTGGACGGCTCATCCCTAGCCACATGGACGTTTGAAGCCGGATAAGTGTGAGCTAGTCAACAATCCCCGGTTGGATTGTTTCCCCTGGTACATAATGATGGTGAGAGGTGGGTGTTATTATATTACATATATGTATATGTGGTTTTGATTCTGGTTTGAGATTTGTGAGTTTGTACATGTACGAATGTTTAAGCCCTGGATTGGGAAGTGTTGTTCGGCAACATACGCCTTGGATAGGGTATGGTTACGTGGAAAGAATTGACATAAAGGGAAGAGTTTGAGAATGTGTTCATTGTGTTTTGTTGGAATTTGAATGGTGATAAATCTGAAATGTATTTGTTGGTTCTGTTTGAATAATGGTATATTATCAGAGTTGTGGCCATTGATGACGAGAACTACGTGTGGCTTGATCCCTTGTCCAAGGGTACGTAGGCAGCCTGGGGTCTCACCTAGGTGCAGCCGCGAATTATTATTGTGTTTAAAAGGTTTGATCGATTCGGTGTATGTGATTGGATTTCTGATGTGGTTTTCAATGTGATTGTTGGATTTGAATCCGGTTTAATGATTTCTATGGTATTTGTAAAGTTGTTTGAGGTCATTAATTACATGGTTTATGTATTAATTGACTTAAGAACATTGTTGTGTCTGCCGCGCAAATCTCACGACCTGGAGTTCCGGGCCGAGGGGATGTGCGTTAACACGGGGTTTCCTGCTTTTGGGTGCGGTGCGGTTGTGCGCGGGCGTGCCAGCACGGTTTACCGTGCGTTGATGTTTTGGTGAGTGTTGGATGGGTGAATGGTGCGCCTGTTTGATCTGTCTTCTTGGGCAAACGATTGTAGCCGAGAGAGGAACTAGTCTCGGCTGTTAGGTTCACGGCCTGAACTACAAGGCCGTTGAGTGATGGTGTTGGTGGTGGGTTTTGGGCGGTGCTCCGGCGCGCTGCTCAGGGAGCGATGATCGTGTGATATATGGGGTGAGTAAGCGAACAAACAGAGATGGTGCTCCGGCGCCTTGAAAATCAAGGGTCGTATGATATATTGATGAATGGATTCTGCTTACAACCTAACACTACTCCTAGGAAAGAACTAAAGATATTGAAAGTGCATTACAGGAAAAAATAAGTTGCTCCGTGGGAGGCTTGTTTTGGTGTTGAACCCTTTGAATGTAGCTCGAGTCTTGTATTTATAGGAAGAGTCCCTGGATGAGTAATCGAGGCTGAATTTACGCATAGTGGAGTCTGATTAGCGCAAGTGGGCAGTCCAATCGACATTTGGGATCGTGAAGTATGGTGATGAGACCCCAGAAATCCTGGTGAATCTCGGCCGCCGCGTTTAATCGTGGGTTCTGAACCTCTGGCCGTGGAGACGCATTTATGGCCTGGATAGCTGGTGAACCAACATCTCAAGATGTCAGAATCCTTGTGAGAATGTCCACGTCTAATCACTCTGATCTTCATCACCAAATCCTAACTTCAGTAGTCACTTCCCACCTTCCCTCATGCATTAAATGTTACTTTGTGGCCAATGGGTTTTGCTGCATTAAACAGGCACTACTTCATTAAATGAAGCCTGGGACCCTGCTGTCACGTGATTATGATGTTGCCCAAGTTTTGGGCTAGATCCGAAATCAATAGGTGTTCGAAATTGGACAATTCAAGTTCAACGGCAGTTCGTTCCTAATTGGACTTTAAGGAAGGCGAAGTACCCTAGCGAAACGCTGCATTTCAGTCTCTGCAAACAAGTGCCAGGGCCGAGAGAAAGGGCTCCTTCGGCCTGCTCATGGCCAAGATTTATTAGGCACAAACATGTTGGTTCTGTTTCGAATTATCTGAAGGCCGGAGGCCTATTATGTGTTTGCATGTTGACAACTTGTGCATACTGCCAGTTGGGATTAAATTGTGAATTTTTAACAGGTTGAAATTTGGGGAAAGTCAAATTTTCAAGGGAGACTCTGCCGAAATTTCGGTAAAAAGTCTCAATTCTTAGTAAGTGGGCCCGACATCGGTGTGATGTCGAAAAATTTCCACAGGATTAGTCTCGGGTTCCGAGGAATTCGGGGCGGGTCCTGTCAACAAATTTAGTTATATACCCAATCATAGACAATAGTCTTATAAAGAAACACTATACCATTTAAAAACTACAAATACACCCAAAAAAAATCCAAAAATCGACAGCTGTATATTTTTTAATTTAATTAATAAGATGAAATACATTTATTACCCTTTTAACATAAAATTGGAATTCTAATCCCTTTATCTGGCATTGAAGCCAGAGAAGAGCTTCAGTCTTTCATCTTCATCTTCAACCCCAATTTTCAGTTTTTGTTCTCCATTTCTTGTTTTGAAATCATCTTTCTCTTTAGACTTTTTGGATTGTGCAGATGTCTATGTCTCCTCTCCATTGATGGCTCTGACACTTTTTCAACAGACCAAGCCTCAGCTCGCCAAATTGAATTACCTCAATCTCAATCTTGATCTTGATCTCTCCAAGTTCATTCTCCTATACTTTCTTCATCATCTTTCTGTTTTTGCTTGTAAATTTGTGGACGAAGGTATTGAGATTATGGTGGAATTTTACAGTGATATCAAAGGAACCTCAATCTCCATCTCCATCTCAACAAGTCGTCTCGACGGAAACGACAGCCGAGGACCTCGCCGGTTGTTCCAAAGTACTGCACAACGACAGCGACTCATCGTCTTCTGTTGTGGAGGAAGACAGGGATTTCGCTGCATTGTTGTCGTCGTTTGGTTTGGACTTAGGATTTTTGATCGTTTGCTTCAATTATATGTTTCTCTTCGGATTTTAGTTGATTTTGCATATGTGCGAGGATTTTAGTTGATTTTGCATATGTGCGAGGGTAGCCGGGCGCGGGCGGGAGGCGGTGGCCTGGAAGTAGGAGCTCCTACTTTCCTGCTAATCACAATTTGACATGTTTGTAGACATTTTTCTTTTTATGTTTTTAATGCATTGTTTTTGCATGTGTCAAACTGTGATTTGTGCAGAAAGTAGGAATGCCTCCTTACTGGGAAGGAGGGAAGCAGTGCCCAAATATTTGTATATAAAAAAAAAATTAAATAAAAAAAAAAACAAGAGTCAACTCAATTCGACTGCATCTTTTGGTTCTTCCGTTAGTAGGATATGGTTTTGTTCACATTGGCAAATTGGTGGCCCTTTCTCCAATATAAAAAGAAGAGAATACAAAATGATAATTAGAATGAATACACATGAATGCAAAAATCACAAAGTAATTTTCAAAGTAATTTTCACTAAATTTGAAGCAGTTTTGAGAAAGTTGATTGATAACTGGGATGCATGATAGCTGTTGCGTATACTTCTAATTTCTAAAATAGTTGGATTCAAATAAAGCCCCCCCAAAAAAAATATATATCAACTTTAATTTCCGCAGTAACTAGGCAGGAGACATGCATTTAAGCCTTAGCCATCAATAACAATTGCTTTGGTTTTACAATCTCAATTTCTTGCTTCAGCTACAATAATTCAGCAGTTAGTGTTCTCTCCATCTTTTTGCATTCCATAAGGATTGCTCTCGCTGAATCCATTTCAACTTCCTCCTATGCGCATCTTCTTCCGGAACTTTGATGCACTGCTGCTTAAGTTAAAATTCACCTTGGGCGGACTACAAAAGCAAAATGAAGCTGCGACCGCCTGTGTAGGTCCAAGTCCAACAACACTTTTCAATTAATTGAAAGAAATTTAATCAAACCTAAGGACTTCAGAGAAATTTAAATGCGGGAAGAAATATTAAAATTATCAAACTAAGAGATGCTATACACTGAAACACAAGTATCAAGTATTTTTCTAAGTCATTGCATCCGGTGATCCTAAAATACATTCCATGCTGATGTTCTCCCTTTTCTTTTTCTCACCAATTAGAAGAGAAAATGCTGTTCTGTTTCTCATATAATTCCTACATCGCTTCTCATTGATGAAGATACAATTCAGAAACACATTCAGACATCAGGCTTACGCCTTCATTAAAATGCCAAACATTTAGATATCAGGATCGGCCACAATCCAAATTATTACAAATATCTTTTGCTATGTTCCCTACCAAAATATATCATATATTTCCAGACATGTCAGAGAATCGTCATCTCACAGTGAAACTAATAAGGAAACTACATAACCATGATTTTGGCATACATAACCATGCTACACTTAAATTTTCATATTTTTACCACAACAGCAAAGATTAAAACATAAATCATTTCCTTTGCAATATCAAGGAAAAGTTGGGTACCCGTAGATCGAGACGGTGAACGTTAAAGATGTCCTTCATAGAGTGTGAATTATATGCTAATAGATAAGATTTATATGCCTCTCTTGCTGATTGGTGCAGATAGTAGTTGCCCTCAACCATCTTCTCCTGCATCAGTACGGCAATACATAAGGTTCTTGGAACCAGTTATTGTGTAGTAATAGGTAACAATTGAACAACAAACAGGAAATTACCAGTTTAGACTGCATATTTTTCAGCCTATTCATCCTAATTTGTTGTTCTGCAACGGGGACTTTTTCTGCCTGAAAACAGAATATAATAAAGAACTGAAACGGAGAACATGCACCGCACGTAGCAACCTAAACAAAAGCGATTTACACTTGCTTTAAATACAGACACCCTTCTAGAAAGGCATGACACTTTTGTTTTGTGTGTGCGCATGTGGGGTTTGGTTGTTTCTGTTTTTTTTCTTCTTCTTGACTAAATCATACCGTCAAATAGTGAATAAATTGCATCTCTTCGGGAATGAGGAAAATAAATTCCTTTCCTTTTCCACTTTCCCCTCGAGCTGTTCGACCGACCCTGTGGATATATTCCTGCAAGCAGA
Source organism: Prunus avium (assembly GCF_002207925.1). Next base: position 530,811 of record NW_018921323.1, read on the forward strand.
TATGCCATTGTTGTGAAAGCGTTTAAGATTAATGGGAAAAAGAAACGGAACTCAGGATTGGATATATTCATCATGGGCTGGAAAACCCAACGCCCATGAGACACTGTATTCAAAATGGTTAAAGAAGAATTCTTTGATACAAAAATTAATTGAAATATGTTAGTAAAGAAGGAAAATTAGACACCTTGGGATCATCTGGAGGATCAAACTGCACAATCACGTCCTACAAGCAAAGAAAAAACAAGCATTAGATTTACCACGAGCATTTGCTTATTGTGATACTGCTATGTGGCAAAGAAGCATATTGGCATAACATGATGTTCAAACAGGATAAACTAACGTCAGGATAGTTATTAATGGATAAAATAAAATTAAAAAAACCCTTTCGTTTTCAATTCAACGATACTATGCCTTCAAAAGAACAGATTTCTTGCAAGAGGGTAGTTAAACATACAAAATTGAAATTTTTTTTTAACAAACTTCGAACAAAAAAACTTGTGAGAACCATAGATTTCGTAAGTGTAGGGAAATATACAAAATCGGATAAATAAATAGAAAAGAACAGTTGTTTTTACGAGGGGCAAGTTAAATATACAAAATCGGATAAATAAATGTCAGCAATCCAATTCTCTATACTCTTGCCATAGACGTGGCGGTAATGAATATGTTTGTTTCTTCTGAGGGGAATAGGGGAAAGGTGCAAAGAAATGGGATGTTAGCTCAAGAATGCTGCCAATTTTTTGTTATTAAACAAATGTTGTCATTGTCGTCGAACGCATTGGGATACTTATTGCTCTCGATAAAATATTAATTATAGACAAACTATTGAGAACAATAAATTTCAAAATTGTAGGCAAATCGCAAAAGGAAAAGGCAAATATATATACCACAGCACGAATATCCAACCCACGAGCAGCAACATCAGTACAAAGTAAGATTCCTTTCTCTGCTGTGCAGAATTCAAGGAAAGTAGTTGTCCTCTGCTGCTGCTTCTGCTCTCCATGGATATCAAAGCAATCCACATTAACGCATCTAAGAAGGTCAGAGTGGAATTTGACTGACTTACAAGAAGAGTAGAAGACCACCACTTTCTTCGACTGATTCTTCATCAGAAAAGAATACAGGAGAATGAATCTCTTTTCACTAGGCACAATACAATAGCCATGTTGCAGCCCTGCATTTGTGGCCTATAGTGCACACAATCTTGTCAGATTTAAAAGATGACGGCAAAATCATATGTATTTAGATACGAATACAGAGTAAATGATAGATACGAACATAAAACAAATGTAAAAGGAGGAACACATAAAACCCGCTCGACTCCTACCTTAGTTCTCCCATCATCCACATCAATAAAGATAGGTTCTTTCAATGACACGCTAGCAAGATCTATAACCTTCAGGTTTAACGGGAAAAGAATTATGAGGACAAGGAACGAAATTGACTATTATGAGATATGGTTTTAAAGAACAAACCTCCTTAGGGTTTTGAAGCTCAGATTCTTTTGCACCAGTCGATTCCAATGGTGTCTTCCCTCTCTTTCTCTTGCGTTTCTTCTTCGTCTCGTCCTCGAAAGATGTGTAAGGGATTGCGTCTGTCATAGCAACTGGTTCTAAAGAATTGGCACTTTAGGGTTTCTGGAACGAGACGAGCACTCACACACAAACTATGAGAATGCGCTTCTTTAGGGTTTCTGGAACGAGACGAGCACTCACGTACAAACTGTGAGAATGCGAAGGTAGGGTTTGGTCGTTAAATAACGCGAAGGTAGTGTTTTTTTTTCGGTCGTTAAACTTCGGCAAAAATTTACTTTTGGCCACTGTTGTTTGTCAATATTACCACTTTGATGCTCACAATTTTTTGAAATACTACTTTTGCAACTTTTCTCAATTCGCCCTCTGAATTTTAAAATGACCACATATTTCGTGAACTATGTTACCCATTCTGTTAACATGGTGTTGGGCAAGGGTTTAGTTAGGGCTGCACGAAGGAGGGTAAGGCCATCTCCAACCCATCAGGCCAAACCTAAAAAATACTAAATTTTAGCCTAATTCCTCTCCCATGCCAAGAAAAGTAAGGGGCTAAAATTTGGGAAAACCCGAAGTTGGGGCGGAATACTAGTCCAGCTATTGCCTGGATTGGAATTTTTGTGTGGAGCCCACTCAGCCATGATGCAACCGGCCATGTGCAACGAGGAAACAATGGGGCCCGCACTACTGGTGTTGCAGAAGATATTGCAAGCTGGCGTTGCAGCACTTTTTTTTAAATTCCAACAGTAACCAAAATCCAACAGTTAAAATAATATTTTAAATTAATCTAAATCATATCCAACCCCAAAAGTCACTCCAAACTCTATAAATACCGACCTATTTCTCAAATAAATTTATATTTATGGAATTTCAATTTTTTAAGGCCAAATTGTTCAAAAAATTAAATGAAGTTATTTAAAAAGATTAAATGAATAAAAGTTATCCATGAAAAAAAAGTTTACACTTAAACCATTCTTCAACAATTTAATAAAGTTGTGGACTTAAAATTTGAGTTTGAAGGGTTGGCGGAAAAAACGGTTTGAGTCTAGGCAAAACCCAAATAGTTACTTTTTGGAGGGGGGAAATTTGGATTTATGACCAAATGAGTTGGAGAAGTCCTAAGTGTGGAGAAATTATAGAGTGAGCCCAAACATCCATTTCTCCTACCCGTTGTCCCCCTTGCTTGGCCCTTCCTCTAAGGGGTTGTTGTGTAACAAGTACATAATGTCCATTGGAACGTCCATCTATTTTATCATCAACTTGATGAATTAATTTCAAGATATAAGACTTTCCTATTATAAAGGTTGTTCAAAAGGATCTCCCGTTCTTCCATCAAATATTCTGCTTTTTCCCAGATACTCAGGTTCAAATACTCATGGATTAGCTGTTTGCTTACTGGCTTCATATAATTCAAAAAACACTAGTTTTCTTGAAGCCTCTTGTTCATAACTCTCATCAAAAGGTGTTATTCAATAATGTTTATCTAGCAGACCCCCGTTAACCCGAGGGAGCATTCAAATATCTATCTTACATTCATTCGTGAGGACACTCCTAATGGGTTGAAGACCATGTCAACAGGTCTTCCAACTACTTTATCTTGTCTACATAAATTTTTTGAAACAATACCCTTATTTCCATGTCTTCCAGCTACTTTATCACCTACTTTGATTTCACGTTTTTGTGAAATATATACACGAATTGTTTCTAGATTGTAACTATAACCACCTTTTTTCTGGATCCATCTCACATCAATAACTCGACCTTTACAGCATGTGATACTAGAAGCAGAGCAGAAATCATGGGTTCTCTCCCACCTTCTTCCTACAACTTCATCAACCCACATTCTCCTCCTAGTCCCAAAACAACAACAGCAACCCAATCTTCTTCCTCCTCCGCCTGATGCATTGATGAATTTTTTGATTTTTTCTTTTAATGTTTTAATTTTATAATATTTTTAAAGAATTTTTTATTATTCTTTTCACACATCAGCATCAAAGTGGGTGACACACTTGTCACGTCATTAATTTAATAGAAAATCTAATGGTGAAGTTAACGGTGTTAGACCAAGGTCCGACGTGGTAAGTCTACTAAGTTTTTGAATTTGAATTCATCTTGTTTGAATGACAGTTCTTTATCCTTTGGTTCTTTTGAAAGATGAGCTTTGTGTTGTATAGAACTCTATCGCTTAATAGCTAATATCCTAGTTTGTAGGAATAGCTTTATGATTTTCAAACTTGTACTGATCTATACAATCATTATAAATACATATATATAGTTGTAGCCATATTGGTTTTGCAAGCTTTCACACCATTTCAAAGTCTTATATGGTATCCAGAGCCTCTAGTCTAACGATCCATTAATTTTTATTTTTTTCTGTTCTCATGGCTACCAACACCAATGATGCAAACCCACCACCACCTCCAACCAACAATTCTGCCACACCCACCCATGCTGCTCCACCCGCAATTTCCATTATTGTTACCATCAAGCTCGATAGAACCAACTATCCACTTTGGTTGGCTCAAATATCTCACATTCTTCACAACTGTGACCTTTTTTGCTATGTTGATGGCTTGGTGCCATGTCCACCCAAGCATCTCCCAGCAACACATGCTTCTCTACTGAATCCTGCTTATCTTAATTGGGTACAACAAGATCAGACCATTCTCAGTTGGATCAATAACTCATTAAGTCTAGCAGTATTGGCTACTGTCGCTCTTTCCCCCACTTCTCGCCAGACTTGGCAATCGTTGAGAATCATTATGCGTCACCTCACATAATCGGATTTTGCACTTGCGAAATGGGTTGTTGCGTACTATTAAGGGAGATATGTCCATTTTTTACTTTTTGGACAAAATGAATTCGATTTCTAATAATTTGGCTCTTGTAGGAAGTCCCCTCACAGATGATGATCTGGTCTCCATCATCATGAATAATGTCAGGGCTGCATTTGAAGTCACAGTTAGTGCTGCACAAGTCCTTGATACTCCGATCACGTATGAAGCCTTGGAGGCTCTTTTACTGAGTGTTGAACAATGTATGGGGGAGCAGTCACAGCATGTTCCTAATCTGAACACAGGCATTACTACCTTTGCTACTTCATGCGGCCATGGCAATCGAGGGCCTTTGCTGCTTCCAACAGAAATTCTGCTGCTACTCCTGGGCGTGGTCAATTCTGGTCCAATTTTCCCAATCAACGATCTTTCAATACTCCATGGGAGTCTTCTTCTTTAGTCCATGTTCGTTTCATTTGCCAGATTTGCAACAAGCCTGGCCATCAAGCTTTGGATTGCTTTAACATAATGAATACTGCATATCACCAATGCCCATATCAAATACTTGGCTCGTTGACACATGCACCAATGCCCATATCATACCAAAAATTGATAATCTCAATAATGCTCAAGAATATGTTGGTAATGATGACAGGACCTACCCTGAATTCATCAAAATCCAGGACGAATCCTGTGACAGTTCCGAGATCAAACCGATGCTGAGCCCACTTACTAACGATATACCCTCTTTTCCAAATCAAGGAAAAGAGAAACGAGACTTTCTGCCAAAATTTCAGCAGAGTCTCCCCTGAAAAACGGACATTTCCCAAAAAAAATCACCTGTAAAAATCACAATTTAAGAAACCAACTGCCAGCACACACAATTCAATGTCACCCAGTTTACAGAATAGGCTTCTATCCTTCAAATAATTCAAAGCAGAATCACCAGCAATGCTCTTAAGTCAAATAATACATTAACAATGCAATTTATGAACCCAAACAATTTTACGAATATCCACTGTAATCAACATAAAATAACTTCCCAATTTTCACCGTGTGACCCAAACACATCGCAAGTAGCTTAAAAACTCAGGCCCAAATCATACATCAATCCAAAACGTGTATCAAACCTATCTTAACCACAAACACCTTTCAATAACACTCACTTAGTCAAACGGGAATATGAATAATCATTCAATCACGCCTTGGTTTCAATCGAGCTTCGGGACCACCGACAACGTCAAAACCCAACTCATCAAAAACAAAAGAAGAAAGACTAAATCCAAATGACCGAATTAAAGTTTCAAAAATAAACTTAAGTTCGCGGTTGCACCTAGGTAAGACCCCATGCTACCTACGTACCCCTTTGTGAGGGATCAAGCCACATGTAGTTCTTATTACAAAAATCACTGTTCATATAACATACAATCATTTTCAGCAATACTAATAAGTTAATTTTAGAATTATCTTTTCCCTTTAATTTAAATCACATCATACCCAACATAATCCTTTTAAAACATTAATCTTTTCCTGACATATTATAATAATCCTTTTTTCCTCTCCCTGTTACTTTACTACACGTCGGAGAGTCCAACGCCATGCATAGTAAAGTAACAGTAACCCAAGTGTACGGATCTTTTACCACGCGCAGGAAAATCCAACACCACGTGTGGTAAAGTAACTAGTGTCCCAATGAGCACACACGTCGGAAAATCCAAGGCCACATGTGGCCCAACCAAACCATGTTCTATGTTCATAGACTGCTTTATCACACACCGAATAATCCAACGCCACGTGTGATAAGCTAACAACATAACCATATATGCCCACACACCGGATAATCCAACACCACGTGTAGGTACCATAAACAAGGGAGGGTACTTAACATGGTGTAATCTCATATTCACATAACCAAATAATAAAGTACCCCATCTTATATTAATCTCTTGCCCAGTTATTTAATCATAGAGTGAATAACAATTCCTCTACACATAATCCATATTCAAATTAATTATAAGCCTCATTAACCGAAATAACCATTACCAAACCTAAGTAAACCATTTCGATTTTTATTAATATTCAAAACACTACTCAAATACTTAGGAATAAACAATCTCTGAAAATCCCCTAAGACAAGATAATAAAATCCAAAACACCGTATCTTACACAAAGTCACATAATCCTTTTAAAATAATATTAATGGCACTAACAATAATAGTAATAATAATAATGATAATGATAATAATATTAATAATAACAAATTATAAACGGGAAGCCTCGTGTCACAGGATACAGGCCGAGATCGAACCGATAACCCGTTTTTTTAAATCTTATATATATATATATATTATAAAAATAATATTCCCTTCCTTAATTCAATTTTCCGAAATATTTATTCCTAGTATAGAAAATAAACTCTCAAGCCTATATTCCATAAAGGCCCAAAGTAATTCAAATAGTAATCAAAACTTGTTTACACTTAACTTCCATAAAATACTATATTCCATAATTAAAACAATAGACTTTCGTAAATAACCCGATATCACCCAATCCATATACTTTAATAATAATCATAATAATATTAATTAGTGATAAATAATAACCTTTAGAGATCCCATATCCTCATTAATCATATTAAATCAATTTTCAATCCAAAACTCATTATGCAAGAAATTCCATATTAGAAGAACGAAGTACACTTAAAAAAAAATAAACATCCATTTATTTACTAATAATCATAGCCGAGACCCAAGACTCGCTTCAATAACCCATCGATCAAGTATCTCATACTCATCCATTCCATAACTTCAAGTATCAAACTTGTCACGCCCCGGACCCGGGGGTAGGTGGAAATCCCGCGCCCGGTGCGTGAGAAAATAAAAAGTAAATTAAAATAAAAAGAAGCCGAAGCATAAAATAAACTTTTCTTATAAAAATAGATCCCAAAATCTTACAACTTTACATGAAATAAATAAAGCTCTAACACTCTCATAAAATTCAGTCTGAATCGATTTAGTCATTGTCTTGCCCACTAATTCATCTGAAAAATTAAACAGAGTGAGGGATGAGCAACCACCGCTCAGTAGGGACATGAGACCTTACCACAGTAGATTGATATAAATAAATTAAGTGACATGCAATCACACAGCCAAATATCATATAATTAAGAATCATGCATGAATGAATGCTCTTCATCTAATCCCGTTAATTCATATAACTGGACAAGCAGACCTGCATGTCCCATACCATGCTTATACCACTTGGTCCCGAATGCCCATTTATATGAACTAACACCCATTTCAACCGTCCCATAATCCCCCTTTTGTTAGTCATCTTGCCTAACTCCCTTTTGCCAGTCCCGAATCACCCAATAAAAATCATGTGCACTGTGGGATCCCTGAGACCTGGTACCTACCAAGAGTTAGACTCAACAACACAAAAGACTATTTCCATTACCCTCTTTTTCATCAACCCAAGAATTCCAGCCATCACCGATAACATATGATCATGTCAATATTAATAAAATAATATAGATCATTAACAACTCTTCAACATCCAATATCAATAATAATAATATCATGCATAATATAATGCTCACGAAATTTAATTTAATTAATCCCCGTAAAGACCTCCCGAGAAATCCCTACCTCGATTCCAAGGCATTGCTCCAAGTTAAGAAAATACAAGCTAAGTCCTATATCTCCCGCAAGAAATTCATAACCTCTCTCTCTCTCTCTCACGTTCTCTCTCTTTTTCACGTTGTATGTTTGTTATCAATGGAAGCAATAGTAAAACTTGCAAGCTTCCTATTTATACTAGAGTAAAGTCGGCAATTATGCTTCTATCCTTGGTTTTGGCGGTTGAGGATAAGAACTTTGGTATTGAGATAATATCTTATGAAGTGAAGACAGCTATCTACTTGGATAACAAGGCTATCCCTAGTCTGTTTACACGTCCCTTGAGCAATGCCACCTCTAGCTTATGTTATCACCTCCAACTTATATTATTAAAATGGTAAGACAACTATATAAATATATATATATATATAAATATAAATAATCAATTTAAATATATAACTAAATTTGCAACAAAATATTTATTTCTTCAAATTATTAATATATATACTTTTAAAAAAATACGGGTCTTCACAAAACTAATAATCCAAGAAATTCATACGATAGTCAACATAACTCAAATAACGGTCAAGACTTGTTAATAAGGTCGTTCTAGTCCTCGAATGGTGAAACAACATCGAAAGACTCACGGTCAACTGCGGGGTCAAACTGCCCAAACTTGGTCAACAGGGCCCGCGGGGCTCACGACCTCCGATTTTCAATCTGAAAGTTCCTACGGGTTCAATAAGGTCTACTATTCCCGTCTTGTAAATTTGGTCCGAATTGAACAGTTGGATCGATCGGACGGTTAACGTTTAATGCAACTTTAAGTCATTGAATCTAAGTATCCTGACTCCGATTCACGATCTGCGAATTCCTATACGATCCTAGAGATGCCTAGATCAACCCGGATAACGCCTAATATGCGATATCCGATCGACAATCAAACGATAATCAAATTCAAATTCGAGCATACCTTCGTGCTCGAGACGACATGGGGATCATTTTAGGACCCAAAGACCTGCCACAAAGTGGCCCACGCGCAGCCACATGCTCTAGCAGCGCGTGGGTGTCCATAGCGATTCCGGCGATCGAAAAATCTTCAAACCGCGGGTCAAGACTTATACCTACATGATCAGGACATTGAGTGGAGCAACTTTTGTTATTGGACCAGCCCCGAAAAGCGACCGGAGATAACCGAAATCAAGGGCCGAAACAGACCAAAACTTCTATCGCTTATTTGACAACCAAAACGCATAAATTAATCCTAAACAACCCAACCATCAGCTAGAACACATTGAGAGGATGAGAAAACATACCAAGTTCGAAGAATTTGGCTGTTGGAAACGTTCGAACGAGCTTCGGAAGTTTTACTTAAAAACTGGCCGTATTTCTCATTTTTCCGACGACCTGGGCGGTGGATCGTTGCGGCAGAGGGGTGGGGCTGGTACAGGGAGACTAGCCAGTCATTTTGGGACCGGTCTTGCTGCAAACGGTGGTCGGGGTGGCAGCGGCAAAGGAAAATTCGATTGTGGGGAAGGGGGGTGCTGTTTCTGTCGCAGGGGGAGGGGAGCTTGGAAAGAGAGAGAGAGAGAGAGAGAGAGAGAGAGAGAGAGAAGAGATAAAAATATGATTTAAAAAACCCTTTTTGAAAAATTTATGATTATGCCACTGAGCTCCTTTTGATCGTAACTTTTTCGTTACAACTCCGATTCGAACCCACTACGTGTCTACAGACTCATCTTGGCACGATCTACATAATAGTGTCATTCAACTCTCCAAAATCCTTCTGGATTAAAAAGTGATCAAAATACCCCTACCCCTGGAGGCAAAATTGTAATTTCAATATTAAGTAATTTAATTAAATTAATGAATAATTATATTTTGGGTCACAATGTTACAAATGAACAGGTTGGAAATGCTAAAATTGTCATGGCATCCACAAATTTTTCTCTTAAAGATGTCTTGAGATGTCCTAATGCTTCATCTAATGTGTTATCTGTTCACCGTTTCACTGTTGATAATCATTGTTATTTTCTAATTTATCCTACTTTTTTTTCTAATCAAGCACCTTAAAACCCAGAGGACGCTTTTCCAAGGGAGATGTGAGAATGGCCTATATCCATTACAGTTTCAAACCCCTTCATCAATCCAAGCGTTGGCGGCTTCCATAGGTTCTAGAGTTTCTGCACAAACTTAGCACTCACGCTTAGGACATCCTATGTCTGCCACAATAAAATATTAAATTGCGAATAAGATTGTAACCGTTTATGGTTATTCTAAATTTTCCTTTTGTCATTCTTGTCCATTAGCTAAGAGTTCTAAATTTCCTTTTAGTTTTTCATCATCTCAGTCACAGTTTCCTTTACAACTTGTACACTATGATTTATGGTGTTCTCCAGTTAATTCAATCAATGGTTTTAGATATTATTTGTTGTTTGTTGATGATTTCTCACGTTATTCTTGGATCTTTCCTATGAAAAATAAATCTGATGTCCATCAAATTTTCATTCAATCTAAAACTCAGGTTGAAAATATTTTATCTCATAAAATAAAAATATTGCAGTGTGATGAAGGTGGAGAATACACCAAAAAAACCTTTTCTCAATGCTTATTATCTCAAGGTATTCATCAAAGAGGTTTTCTTGGCCAAAACATCCATAACAAAATGGCTTGGTCAAGCGATAACACTATCACATAGTTGAAATAGGTTTGGCTCTTATGACTCAGTTTCACATGCCACAAAAATATTGGGTAGAAGCTTTTCAAACCGCTTTGCATATGATAAATAGGTTACCTACTAGAGTTCTTCAACAAAAGAATTCATATCAAGTTTTGTTTAATCGCAGTCCAAGTTATGAATTTCTGCAGGTTTTTGGGTGCACTTGTTTTCCTCTTCTTCATCCGTATAACCAAAACAAACTTCAACCACGATCGCATTCATGTGTATTCATGGGTTATTCTCTTAATCATCTTGGTTATCAATGTCTAGATTAACAACATGTAAGGTGTTTTTATCCCACCATGTGCTGTTTGATGAAGGTACCTTCCCATTTGCACATTTTGAACTCGCATCTCTCAGGCAAGGTGTCCTCTCTGACTCATGTACAGATTTTAGTCTTTCATTTAATTTTCCTATTACTAAACTTGATCTTGTTTACCCTAAGCCCATTGCAGCACCTAATGATCTTGTTCCAAGCCCAAGCCCACAAATAACGCACCCTACACAATCACAGTCGTCATCTTCATATTTTTTAAGCCAAGATAGTTGTCGTGACACTTTAACATCTTCTGCTCCAATTCGAGATTTAGTTGTGGTCTGTGCATCTTCTCCATTTGCCGTACTGTTGGAAGCTGCCACTTCTATTTCGCCTCTCATCACTGACATACATACTGATACTACTACTGCTTTGACTGAAGCTGCTCTGTCTACACTACATGTTCGACATCGGATGGTGACTCAATCTCAAACAGGGAGTTTAAAATCCTTTTCGAGGTATGCTTTGCATCTCCAGGTTGATTCTGTAGATGTTGAGCCTTCATGTTTCAGCAAAGCTATCAAACATGCAGAATTGAGGACTGTCATGGCCACAGAGTTCAGTGCTTTGCAAAGGTGTGGGACGTGTACTTTGGTTCCTTTTCAACATCACATGAATGTTCTTCCCAACAAGTGGGTGTTTAAGATTAAAAGGCACTCCGATGGATCCATTGAGCGTTATAAAGTGCGTTTGGTGGGTAATGGTTTCCATCAACAGGAGTGGCTCGATTATTCAAAGACATTCAGTCTTGTGGTTAAGCACACCATAATTTGTATGGTTTTTGGGGAAGCCTATATCTACACCATGTATTTTTGGTCAGAAACTGAGTCTTCACCATGGTGAGCCTCTTTTGGATCCTTCTGAATATCGCCAAGTTGTGGGTGCCTTATAATACCTCACTATTACTTCGCCTGACTTGTCTTATGCTGTGAACCAAGTCTGCTAGTTCATGCACTCACCTACAATAGTGCACTGGCATGTAGTGAAACGCATCCTATGGTATTTGAAAGCCAGATATGATCATGGGCTTCAGTATCAACCTGGCAAGCTTGAATTAAATGCTTATTCTGATGCTGACTATGCAGAGGATCCTGATACAAGGTATTCTACTGGTGGTTTTTGTGTTTATTTTGGTTCTAACTTAATTTCCTGGAGCTAAAGAAGCAGAAGACTGTTTCATGTTCTAAGACAAAGGCCGAGTACAAGCAATTAGCTTATACCACTGCTGAGTTATCTTGGTTACGCTCCTTATTCCGAGATCTGTGTATTTTCTTACCTACGCCTACCATATGGTGTGATAATGTGATAATGTTTCTTCTATTGCTCTTGCTTCCAATCTGGTTTTTCATTCTCAGACTAAGCATTTAGAAGTCGACTACCACTATGTTCGGGAGAAAATGGTTCCTGGTGAGTTGAATGTTAATTATATTTGCTCTTAAGATCATATCGCTAATTTGTTCACTAAAGGTGTTAGTTCTTCTTGGTTCAAGACACTTGTTTTCAAGCTTCATGTTCTCTAAGGACCACTTAGCTTGAGGGGACTGTTAAACCAAGGTCTGACGTGGATAAGTCTACTGAGTTTTTGAATTTAAATTCATCTTGTTTGAATGACAGTTTATCCTTTGGTTCTTTTGCATGAGGAGCTTTGTGTTGTATAAGACTTTATCGCTTAAAAGCTGATATCCTAGTTTATAGGAACAGTTTTATGATTTTCAAACTTGTACTTATCTATACAATCATTATAAATACATAGCTGCAACTATATTGGTTTTGCAAGCTTTCACGCCATTTCAAAGTCTTATAGACGGAAGGTGTAATTTGGTCAAATTTAAAAACGTGGTTATCAAATTGATGGAATTAAAACCTCATAGCCCATTTTAATACAGCACCTAAATCTCGATGGACTAAAATGCCGTTAGTCCAAAAAAAAGGCTTATTCACACCAATGCCCCCCCAAACTTAAAGTGGTCCATTTGGCCCGCTTGATCGTGGTTTGGTGACCCACTTTGCCCCCTACCGTCAATTCCGTCCAAAAGTCTGTTAATTATGATGACGTGGTAGGGGTGTTTTTGTATTTTCAAATTCATTAATATTTAAATATACAATTTTTTTTTAATTATAATTTTCCAATTTTAATAGTTTATTTATTTCTCCTCCTTTTCCTGCAAAACCCTAAATTTACATTTCTTCGAAGTATTTCTGAAATCACAACGAAAATATGTGCTTCTAGTTCGTTGTAATCCTAAGAAGTTGTTTACAATTTTTTTTTACTGAAATTCCTTGGCATTGACCGTGCATCAACGAGAGCCTTTTCCCCTTGGGATTTTTTCTTTTTGTTTTCCCCGCCAGACAAGAAATGTTCATAAATTACATATGCATGAGGTGTTTACTTAGTTTCCGAATTCTTAACTTTTATTGTGTCTCTGTTTCTTTTCTTTTCCTCCCTTCTTAAGCTCTGGTCCCTTCATGTTCTTCCAACCAACTTTTTCTTCTCGTCGGTATAGCTAGTTTTTAATAGCAAAATTTATCGGAAAATGAAATCAGAAGCAAAAGTAAAAAATAAAAAAATGTACATGTTGGGGTTTCATGAATTTATGAGATTGAAAACTTTCTGTAACTGTAAATGTTCAGATGATTAGCTCTACAATGGTGGAGACAAACCTCAGAGCTGGAGGAGTTGCATCGCTGGGTTCTCTAGCTTTCAGCATTTCAAGACGAGTTTTGGTTTCTAGAGTTCCAAATTTTCCTTGAAAAATTACACTTTTCTAGCTCAGTTTCACGGAAAATCTTCTGGGTTCTTGCGGTGAAGAAGCTCCAGATACTTACAGAATTGGAGGAATTTTGTGGGTGATTGTGGAAATTTGGGAGTGAGAGAGGTTTGGTTTGGGGATAAGAGAGAGCTGAATAACTAGAAATTTTTCAATGGGTGGGTTAGCTAAAGTTAGTAGCTTAAAATTTAATGATAATTTTTTTTTTTTGTACTTGCATTTTCTATAATTTTTCTAGAAATAAAAGTATATATTAAATCATATAAATCATGCTAATTGTAAACACAAGAAAAAAAAAATGAAATTAGAGCCATATTATTCACGAAAGGATGAATTTCATTTAGAAAAATGATTCTCTTTTGGAGACAAATTAATAGAATTTTTTTTAAATTGATGTTGGGACAAACTTTGATACCAAATACAAATGTGGAAGACCTCTGACTATGCCTATTGGTGTTGAAATTGTATATATTTTTATTTATTTTTAGTTAAAATAATAGGCCATACGTATATTTAATTTGTTTTTTTCCCAAATCTTCCCTGGGCTACAGCCAAGGGCAGCCCTTACTTTGGTTCCGCCCATGTAAGAGATTTAGTTTATGGGAGTGATTGGAATGTTAGTCAGAAAATGGGAGCAATTTCCCCCACCATTTGGGTTGGTGGTTGCTTGGGCAGGGAGGGAGTGGGCTCGGGGGGAGGGGCGGTTATGGCTCCCAATAGGGAGGTGGGTAGAGAGAGAGAGAGAGAGAGAGAGAGAGATTCTTTTTAGTTTTAAATTTTTTAGTGTTTTATTTTAATTTTAATTAGTTTTAATAATTGGAATATTTAATTATATTTTTACCTACATGGAGGTGGGCTCCACTTGCCACATCACTCTTAATTGGTGGATAATGATCCATGTATATGAAATTACAAAAACACCCATGTCATGTCATTATAGTTAACAGATTTTTGAATAGAGTTGACGGTAGGGGATAAAATGGGTCATCAAACCACGGTCAAGCAGGATAAATAGGTCACTTTAAGTTTGGGGGGTAATGTGAGATTTGACCATAGTTTCAAGGGATGTTAATGTAAATAAGCCCCAAAAAAAAACCTTTCAATTATTGTACAAGCCAAACATTAGAATGAGAATAAAGTCTATTACATGGTTATTATTTGCAAGCATTTCCAAACACCGGAATTAAAAAAAATTATTCCCATTCTCTATAAATAGGGACTCATTTCTAAGCAAATCCCATGAGCCAAATGGACCCTTAATGAGGTTGCAAACTAAACTCACCGTTACCTTTCGCTCGGAAATTTGTTGGCATGATCACCATCTGGGCTTCTAGGCTTAGAAACATACTTACTGGACGTGACTTAACATACAAATTGGGCTTGGTTTAGACCCAAATGCATGAAGCAAAAGCAAATCTTGTTGCCTTGTAATAAGACAGCAAGAAATGAGAGCCCATATCCTTTACCGTGTGGCAAGCTTTCACAGTTAATGCCAAGACCCAAGAATGCATCTCTCCCTCCCATGGTCCTCTAACCTACAGTGTGTCAGATTTTCTCTCTACAATTAGATAGATCAACCCCTTTTGCTTTAATTACTTTTTCAGAGCTACACCAACTCAGTTCCCAAAATAAATCCCCAAAAACCAACACTAGAAATAGATACATACATACAATCTAAAATTCCCTCAATTATTTTTTCTCCACAGCCATCAAAAACCAGAGAAAAGAAAACAAAAAATGCAGTCCATGTTAAACCTCCATGGCACCTTTGGCCTTCCTCTGTGTATTTCAGGGATAACCCATCATCATCTCACCTTCTCTAAGGAGTATATTTTCATCTCTCTCTCTCTCTCTCTCTCTCTCTCTCTCTCTCTCTCGAATATGTGTTTTTGGTTTTTATTCTTTTTTCTTTTTGTGGGTGGTTTTGTTTTCGGATGGCAGATCATGATCGCAGAAGGGAGGCCATGAAAAGGCAGAGATCACAAGCCAGAGCAGAGCTGCATGCAAATCAAGAACTGGGTTTTGAGAGAAGCAGTGGAAGAGTGGGAGAACAGATCAGGGAAGGTGGGGTTGATGAAGATCTAGCTAGTGTGCTACATGATCTGTGTTGCAGTTATTTGGCTTGTACTGCAAAAGCTGCATAGCTTTATTAGCTTAGCTTAATAATTAATCAAATATTTATGTTTTTGGATCTAGCTAGACACCAAATGTTTGCATTTCACTGAGAAACCATTATCATAGGACAGGCATAAAATCTATTAGCTCCTTTTCCAGGATAATTCCAATGTCTATTCTCAGAAACAAAAGCAAATTGCTGCACTATCCTATTATTTCTTCCATTTCAATTTTCAGGCTAACGACTGAATCATTTAGCCTTTTTTTTTTTCCCATATTATTTTTCCTTCTACGATATGTCAATAGCCTTCTAATAACCGTAAGTGTCCACAATATAGCAAGTTGCCCGTCTAGCTCAGTTGGTAGAGCGCAAGGCTCTTAACCTTGTGGTCGTGGGTTCGAGCCCCACGGTGGGCGTATTGAATTTTTTATTTTGTCAAAAAGTCACTTTTGGTCCTTGTGGTTTACTACTTTTACCACTAAGGTCCTGTGGTTTCAATTTCGTCACTTTTGTCTCTGTGGTTTCAATTTGAAGCAATTTAAAGACAATTCCCAATTTCTGATACTTATTGAGGGGCATTTAGGTCCAAACTTGCAGCCCCTCCCCAATCACCTTACAACCACCCAACAACCCCTCCAAAAACTTCTCTGTTGTAAACCAACAACAAACGGTGCTCCATTTGAATTTTTGTTGATAAAAATTATGGCCATCTATACATAAACATCAACTAACAAAATCATAATCGAGCGGGTCTTAGGATTATACAAGGGAGATACATTTCTTTATCTTTTTCTCTGAACCAAAATAAAAACTCACAATTATAATCATAATCCATCTCATTTCTTCATAAGGGATGAAAGTATTCTCCAGCCAAAAAAGAAAAACAAGGTAGCCAGAGCAAGTCTACTTCGATCTTTTGTAAGCTTCATAAAAGTAGCCTAGGATTACAATAGCGTCATCAATTGCAGCTCTTATTGCACCTTGTGCCAGTGTCACAAGCTTTGATAGTTTCGTATTATGTAATTCAACATAATCTCTTAAAAATATGTTGATGAAGGTTGTATAAATGGTACATCTCCAAGGAGCATTGTTTGTTGCTGGTTTAGACAGTGGGATTGTCAATGTTTACAGCAAGGAGGAGTTTTTGGAGGGGCTAGTGTCTGTGGAGGTGGTTGGGGAGGGGCTGCAAGTTTGGACCGAAATGCCCCTCAATAAGTATCACAAATTGAGAATTGTCCTTAAATTGCATCAAATTGAAACCACAGGGATCTAAAATGACTTTTTGCCTTTTATTTTTATTTTTAACCACCTAAACTTTATAAAGTGTTGTAATCCATCACTCAAAAGTAGTGAAATTGGGCACAATCAAGGAAATAAAAAAAAGGAGATTCACTATTATACCCAATATAGGAACCCAAATTATAAAAAAACCCTATATGAAATGGACTTTGGAAACACACCCAAAGCTCATTTACAACATAACAAAAAGGCTTTTAACTTCTTTTAAATTACAAAATTGCCATTGATTTCTTAAAACAAACCCAACCCCAAAACCTCATAAAAAAAAGGCCAAAACACCCAATAGGGCATCAAAGTAATTTAATAATCAAAATTCAATTCAATAGGGCCAGCTATCATTTTTGGGGTTTTTTTTATGGGTTTGTTTATAGAAATTAAATGGTGTAGTGTTTATTTATAGTTTTAGTGCTAAGAATGGGTATATGACTAAATATCTCATAAAAAAACTGGGGTAGTGTAGTTTGATACAACGTACCAACTACCAAGAACTTATTCTTGGCTACTATGCAAGTGATGAGTTCCAAATTAAATTTTGGGACATGGACAATGTAGACCCGTTGAATGCTGGGTTAATGATAAGGCAACTCTCTCTCTCTCTCTCTCTCTCTCTCTCTCTCTCTCTCTCTCTCTCTCTCTCTCTCTCAGAGTTCAGTTTTTTATAGTTCAAGTGGTTAAAAATTAAAATTAAAAGTTAAGGTGGTACTTGCACACATGCTAAAAATTTAGATGGTATTTATGCAGATCTCTCTTTTTTTAAAGTAAATTTTATCACAAAAAGACAATTAACCATTATCGACCACAACCACAGGGACAGACTACAAGGCATGCAATTAATTCAAAAGGCATCTACAGATCAATAAGGCTGTTCAAAAACACCATGACCAGGTAAGGGCACTAGTGGAAAGGTAAGAAAAAAAATAATTTAATTTCAATTATTGTACATGTTTGTACAATATCTGGTCAAGCACTCCCAAACACTCCCAAGCCAAAGGGAAGGGAGTCCCACATCGACAAAACACAAGAGGAGGGGACTCTCCCTTCTTTATAAATGGAGACCTCTCCCCTTCAAGAAGAGGGGGTTTTTGGGGTAGGCTACGGGGGCCTCATGGGCTTACCCATTAGCCCATTTACAAGCTCACGGATCATCGGCCATCAGCCAGATCCTTAGCCTTCGGCCATCAGCCTTCGGTATTCTTCCTCTTCCTCTTCCCCTTGGGTTTAACCCTATGTACAATGTATACACACATTATCATAATGAGAACCTACTTCTCCGTGGACGTAGCCCATTATTCGGGTGAACCACGTACATTTGTCTTCTGTATGCATGTCCATTTATTTACCGAATGCTCTTACATACTGAGGGTCCTCACCTTCAACATCCACCTCATCTTTAAGTTGGCCTACTTACTACATGTCTAGTTTTAGTGCAAACAGTTTGGCGCCGTCTGTGGGAAACGACACAAAACGCTATGTCGTTCTCCTTCTCGAGTGCTCTCGGCACCCTTGTGAGCCATGCCTTCGGCACCTCCTACAATCGGCATCTGCCTTCGGCCTTTAGCACCCTTGCATCATTCGGCGTGTGCGATGTTTTCACATCCCCCCAAATGATTTGGCATCGGCCTTCGGCCTTCGGCACCCTTGCATCATTCGGCGAGAGTGATTTCTTCACATCCCCCCAATGATTCGACATCTGCCTTCTGCCTTCGGCCTTCGGCACCCTTGCATCATTCGGCGCGCGCGATGTCTTCACATCCCCCCAAATGATTCGGCATCGGCCTTCGGCACCCTTGCATAATTCGGCGTGTGCGATGTCTTCACATCCCCCCAAATGATTCGGCATCGGCCTTCGGCCTTCGGCACCCTTGCATCATTCGGCGCGGGCGATGTCTTCACATTCCCCCAAATGATTCGGCATCGGCCTTCGGCCTTCGGCACCCTTGCATCATTCGGCGCGTGCGATGTCTTCGCATCCCCCCAATGATTCGGCATCTGCCTTCAGCCTTCAGCACCCCATCATCATTCGGCGCGTGCGATGTCTTCACATCCCCCCAA
>NW_018921323.1:550220-563026 GCF_002207925.1 Prunus avium
GCGATGTCTTCACATCCCCCCAAATGATTCGGCATCGGCCTTCGGCCTTCGGCACCCGTGCATCATTCGGCGTGTGCGATGTTTTCACATCCCCCCAAATGATTGGCATCGGCCTTCGGCCTTCGGCACCCTTGCATCATTCGGCGTGTGCGATGTCTTCACATCCCCCCAATGATTCGGCATCGGCCTTCGGCACTCTTGCATCATTCGGCATATGCGATGTCTTCACATCCCCCCAAATGATTCGGCACCTCATGAAAAATCCTCTCTCTTACGGCGCCAAGGCCACCTGCCGAACGGCACCACCCAAGAGACATATTTTCATTCCAACGCCTATGCCACCTGCCGAACGGCACTAATGTAGAATCCTCCAAACTTCCAGCACTTATGCCAACTGATTCAACAACTCCGCATCGATGCTGCATACAAGAGAAAGCAAAGAATGAGCTGAAGCATTACTTGGCCAGTGCATTGATGACTACAAGTCCCCAATCAAGAAGTATCTCCTTAAATCGAGAACTTGGGGGACTCCTGTTTGTACAATATCTGGCCAAGCACTCCCAAACACTCCCAAGCCAAAGGGAAGGGAGTCCCACATCGACAAAACACAAGAGGAGGAGACTCTCTCTTCTTTATAAATGGAGACCTCTCCCCTTCAATAAGAGGGGGTTTTTGGGGCAAGCTACTGGGGCCTCATGGGCTTATCCATGAGCCCATTTACAAGCCCACGGATCATCGGCCATCAGCCAGATCCTCAACCTTCGGCCTTCGGCATCTGCCTTCAGCCTTCGGTATTCTTCCTCTTCCCCTATGCACAATGTATACACACATTATCATAATGAGAACATTCTTCTCCGTGGACGTAGCCCATTATTCGGGTGAACCATGTACATTTATCTTCTGTATGCATGTCCATTTATTTACCGAATGCTCTTACATATTGAGGGTCCTCACCTTCAACATACACCTCATCTTTAAGTTGGCCTACTTACTACCTGTCTAGTTTTAGTGCAAACAGTACAAACCAAATATTAAAATGAAAATAAAGTCTATTTCATGGTTACTATTTTCAAGCATTTACAAATACGGGAATTAAAATCATTTATTCTCATTCTCTAGGAACGGGGACTCAATTAAGCAAATCATTCCATGAATCAAATGGATCCTTAAGACCAGTGGCGGACCCAAGAATTTTTCAGAGAAGGGGCAATATTCGATTGAAGATTACTAGTACTGTTTCATAACTTTATAATTAAAAAATTACAGAGAGAGCCACATCAAAAAAAAATTATTATTATAAAAAATACATATTATAAAAAAAAAATTAGAAATAAAAAACTAGAAGAAAAAAGGACCAAAAGGAAAAAAAAAAAAAAACAGACCTTGCGTTTGCAATTTGGGTCTGTTTGCTTCTTCAATTCAATTTAAATGGAGTGAATGTGGACTCTCTTTATATTAAATTATTAATAATATTAATTTTACTTTGGCAGTGGGTTCCTATCGGTAGAATATAAGGCTTTATCCCTATTTTTTTTCATTGCCTTGGTCCAAAACGACATCGTTTTGGCCAGGGACTTTTTAAAATTAAAAAAAGCAAGCGTGTTGTACTGCACACAACAGCCCAACAACACAGCATCACAGCAAACAAAAAGCAGTTTCGCAGAGGCATTTCCTTGAGCAGATTGTGGGCACTTCCATGGCAGAGCTAAGGGGCAAATTCCACAACCTCCAAAGCTCTTTCCGGCGAGGGGAGGTGCATATGCACCTCCTTGCACCTCTGTAGGTCCGCCTCTGCTTAAGACCATCTACAATCATGCTCTCTATTTTTTAGTTAAAATTTAGCTAAAAAATATAAAAATTATTTTAGGAGCTCTCTATAAAATTTTAACTTCAATCATACTCTCTGATTTAGGAAGTCATAAATGCTATAACTCTTTTTTAATTAGTCAATCTCTCTCTCCTCCATATTTTAGGAGGTGGATAGGAAGCATGGTTGAAGTTGTATATTTCCCATTCCTCTCTAAAATTTGTCTAAGAATGTGATTTAAGGAGCCCATTATAGATGTTATAACGAGGTTACAAACTAAACTCACCGTTACTTTTCAGTAATAAATTTTTTGGCATCATCACCATCTGGGCTTTTAGGCTTAGAAACACACTTGCTGGACTTGACTTAACATACAAATTGGGCTTGGTTTAGACCCAAATGCATGAAGCAAATCTTATTGCCTTGTAATCAGACAGCAAGAAATGAGAGCCCATGTCCTTTCCCTTACCATGTGGCAAGCTTTCACTGTATGCATCTCTCCCACGGTCCTATAACCTATAGTGTGTCAGATTTTCTCTCTACAATTAGATAGATCAGCCCCTTTTGCTTTAATCACCTTTTCAGAGCTTACAGCAACTCATTTCCCAAAATAAATCCCCAAAAACCAACACTAGAAATAGATACATACATACAATCTAAAATTCCCTCAATTATTTTTTCTCCACAGCCATCAAAAACCAGAGAAAATAAAACAAAAAATGCAGTCCATGTTAAACCTCCATGGCACCTTTGGCCTTCCTGTGTGTGTTTCGGGGATAACCCATCATAGTCTCACCTTCTCTAAGGAGTATATTTTCATCTCTCTCTCTCTCTCTCTCTCTCTCTCTCTCTCTCTCTTGAATATGTGTTTTTGGTTTTTATTCTTTTTTCTTTTTGTGGGTGGTTTTGTTTTAGGATGGCAGATCATGATCGCAGAAGGGAGGCCATGAAAAGGCAGAGATCACAAGCCAGAGCAGAGCTGCATGCAAATCAAGAACTGGGTTTTGAGAGAAGCAGTGGAAGAGTGGGAGAACAGATCAGGGAAGGTGGGGTTGATGAAGATCTAGCTAGTGTGCTACATGATCTGTGTTGCTGTTATTTGGCTTGTACTGCAAAAGCTGCATAGCTTAATTAGCTTAGCTTAGCTTAGCTTATTAATTAATCAAATATTTATGTTTTTGGACCTACTTCTGCTTAACGTTAAATATTCTCTGTGGGGTTTGTTTTAATTTTTATATTCATATCTTTTGAGTTTATCTTCGATCTGGTTTCCTCCTTGGCCGGTTTGGCTTTTTTTTGCCTTTTTTTAGTTTTGTGATCTTGCTTTGATGTCATTGTTCTTGTTTTGTTGGTTTTGTTTTGGACTGTTTCTCTGCACACATTGTCAAGTTCGAATTCTTGTTCAAAGACAAATGAAAGTTTCTAGGCAATTCATCCCAAAAAAAAGAACGAAAGTTTATAGGCAATTCATCCTAAAAAGAAAAAGAAAAAGAAACAGAATCTTTTGAGGAAGAAAAAGAAGCAGAAGACAGATCATTGAAATTACCTCAGTGCAGAAATTTGTAAAACAAGAAAACTAGCGAGTGGCAGTTTTATATGAAAAATATATAAGCCACGTATTCTCTTCGTTGATGTCCTCTCCTCTCACAAGCGTTGAGCTTTTCAACCTTTTATTAGCCACGCATTCTTTCCTTCCTCTTCGCCTTCAACGTCAACTTCCATTTTACTTAGCCACAACCCTAGAACTCATACATGTATAAACCTTTGGTTCAAGTTCAACCCTACATGCTTTTAAAAGCAAGAAAGGAAAATTTAGAAAAAATTATGTTCAATTGATAAGCCTGTTAAATTGAAATTGGTAGCCGATTCAATGATGCGGTTGGAAGTTCATCCATTGGTCCAACGTGGTTCCTAAAATTTTGAAAAGGAAAGTGTGAAAAAGGGCTGGAGCTGTGTTTCAATACTCTTTGATATTGTGTTCCATTGTGAGATATGTGCAGCACTCAACAAGTGAGTTACCATAGAAGGTGGGCACCTATGACTACAGAATTAGTCTCTCAGTTTTCAAAGAAACATAAGAAAATAGGAACGGTAGACGGAAACCGTCACTCTTTATTTAAAGGGTAAAACTGAAAGGGGCTTGTAACTCAAGTGGTTAAGAGTATTTATCAATGTACATGAGGTCCTAAGTTCGATTCCTCCTTCCCCAATATCGCTTGTATAAAAAATTAAAAAAAAGGTAAACTAAATACGGGTGGCGTTAGTAGAAGCCAGTGAAGATTCAAACTCAGAAAACTATTAATTTTATGTGTGCTAGAAGAAATGAAAGATAAAGTGATAATGTTGTGGTTTTCTTTCCTTGGGGTTGGGTTGGAACAAACAAGTGGAAGACATTAGCAAAGCATTACATTAAAAGCAGTGTGTGTAAATAGTACGTATGATGAAACAACTGACACTGTTGATAAGTAAATACAAACACCCATCTTTATCAATTTGCACACTTTTTTGATCACGCCATCGTTGACATATCTCTATCTTTTACTGTCGAATTAAGGCACCACTGATATGTACTCTTGTCCTGTCTTCGATGTCATGGACTGTAAACCAATTTTTACCATGGGGCGGCAATGAATGTGTCTCCGGCTAGAATTTGGATGGAGATTGTGATGGCTGAGATTCACTGTTTAGATAAAGAAAAGAAGAATACAAGATTCACTGTAAGAGCCAAGTTGTCGCTGGCCCTTCGAGTAGGCTGAGAATTCTGCAGTCGCAGGCCCCTAATTTTTTACATTTGAATATGATATCGGCTTCTTATCGAGTAGTTCTTCAAAATAACGGTCATATTGTTGCGTAGTGTTACTAAACAGTTAAAATATAAATAAAAAGATTCACAATCATGCAAAAACACAAGTTATGAATATGTCAATGGTTTACCCAATGTGGGGTTTTGTCCACAGAATTTGTTTATATAGAGTGTTTTTACTAATAATCAATGAGTTTAGCATTTGACGCATATACAGAAGTCATAAGAAGGAAAAAAAAAAACCTTAATTTCTAAATGGGAGAGTGTTCCCTTTTATTGGGGGAAGAGAGAGAGAGAGAGAGAGAGGGGCACTTTACGTTGTTTCTTCGATATGGGACGAAAGAGTCCTTTTGTGGACCTCGCATGTGAAAGTTCCCTCCTTGTATCCATCTGAGATTCACATTTGTGATTCATCTAGTATTACATAAATTTGAATATAAGATTTTTGAAATGCACACAAATAGTAAATACTATGTCATACTCCACGGCAGCAACCAGAAAGAAGACAGGTCCTCACAAAATCATAGAAGAAAAACCCAGAAGAAGAATAAGGTCTCCAATGTTTCTCATTGATATAGTATTTGTTTGACTATATTCCCACTGTATGAAATAGTGGCCAAAGGGAGATCAATATCTCTGAGTTAAGTCTCCCACTGTATTTCTTGAAAAGATTCCACTTAGCTTAAATGCCCATATTTCCCATGCGCATGATTAGTGTCTATGCGCTATAGACTTCGATTTGTGGATAATCCTCTTTGGTAGGGTACGACCCGTCGGAAAGTACAAGAGTGTGATCGTCCTACTATCATTTTTTATAATCAATACATGTGTAACTAGCTTATACTTTAGAATACTGTGTCAACAAACAAAATACGTGTTATGATAAAGTGATCGTCATATGATTATTTGTTGTTATAATCAATGTACGTGTGACGGGTTTATGTTTTAGAATACTATGTCAACATATAAAATACACGTTATAGTATGAATGGATTATAATACTACGATATGACAGTCACGCACGTTCAAAAATTTCTGATTAACATAGACTTTGTTGCCTTAAGATAACAAAATGGAATATAAGAGAGCAATGCATATGCACGCGTGATTAATCGTGGATATATGGGGACAAAATTGCTGCCAAAATGCAATGGCGAGAGGGTTTGGGTGGATCCCTATAAGCTATGTAGAATATAAAGGTTATCTACTTTCAAAGTTTCAATTATCAGAGCATTGTCCCCCATACTTTGCTATCCTTTATTTAAATGTCGGTTCTGGATCAGATTACTACTAGTAAAAATGAGTATTCATGCTCTTCATTTAAGTCCTGTTCATAAACACATATGGTTGCTTAAGAATAGCCTTTTTAATGTATTCCGATTTTCATCCGTTTACTAATCCTTTTTGTCAGGCAACACAGCACAAGTCCAATCCCACGATAAAACTAAACCAGTGAATGCCTCCGAAGGCCGAAAAGACAAATACCCCACATCCACTATACACTGTATTAAGATATCGCAGGATATGGGCACGATAAAAGATTTGGCATCAACAAACATGCGGCATCAAAATTCATATACCACAACAGGATAAAGCACATGAGAGGAAATGTGAAATACCAAAAGGATATAGAATCATTACGAAAATACAACATAGTTTTTTTAATACAAATCCAGAGTAGCAGAACCAATCACAAAAATATTTAGCCGCCTGGGGTAAACCGAAGTACAAGGACTCCGTATGCTATAACATCGCCGCCGCCTGTCAAGCACCCGATTCTGGGACTGGATGCCTAACAATGACGACCAAAAACTATAACATATAAAACAGTATGACCAACAAACCATAGCTATAGTGACAATTGGTAAGTTTTTACAACTATTATTATATTTATATAAGATTTCCCCTGCGGAAATCTGATGAGCCAGTCCGGTTCACTTCTTCTTAGCAGCGGCCTTGGTGATCTTAGCACCAGATGGATCCTTCTTCTCAACACTCTTGATGACACCAACGGCAACAGTCTGTCGCATGTCCCTCACAGCAAATCGTCCAAGTGGGGGGTACTCAGAGAAGGTCTCAACAACCATGGGCTTGGTGGGAATCATCTTCACAAATCCAGCATCACCATTCTTCAAGAACTTGGGCTCCTTCTCCAGTTCCTTACCAGATCGCCTGTCAATCTTTGTCAACATCTCAGCAAATTTAACAGCAATGTGGGATGTGTGACAGTCGAGAACAGGAGCATATCCTTGTCCAATCTGGCCAGGGTGGTTCATGATGATGACCTGAGCGGTAAAGTTTGCTGCTTCCTTTGCAGGATCATCCTTGGAGTTGGAAGCAACAAAACCACGCTTGAGATCCTTAACAGCAACATTCTTCACGTTGAATCCAACATTGTCACCTGGAAGGGCCTCTGGGAGAGATTCATGGTGCATCTCCACTGACTTAACTTCAGTAGTCAGCCCAGTGGGGCCAAAAGTCACAAGCATACCAGGCTTCAGGGTACCAGTCTCAACTCGCCCAACAGGGACGGTACCAATACCACCAATCTTGTACACATCCTGAAGTGGAAGTCGAAGGGGCTTGTCTGATGGTCTCTTGGGCTCACTGATCAAGTCAAGGGCTTCAAGAAGGGTGGGACCCTTGTACCAGTCAAGGTTGGTGGACCTCTCAATCATGTTGTCACCCTCGAACCCAGAAATGGGGACAAAGGGAATCTTTTCTGGGTTGTACCCGACCTTCTTGAGATAGGATGAGACTTCCTTCACAATTTCATCGTACCTTGCCTTTGAGTACTTGGGAGTGGTGGCATCCATCTGTAAACAATAGTTGATGTCATGTGACAAGTTAGAACTGCTTCTGAATAACTACAACAATGGCTGATATCCAATACCAATTGAAATATAAAACATAAGGCTCACCTTGTTACAGCAGCAAATCATCTGCCTGACACCAAGAGTAAAAGCAAGTAAAGCATGCTCTCGGGTCTGACCATCCTTGGAAATACCGGCTTCAAAACCACCAGTAGTGGAGTCAATAATGAGGATGGCACAATCAGCCTGGGAGGTGCCAGTAATCATGTTCTTGATAAAGTCACGATGTCCAGGAGCATCAATAACAGTGCAGTAGTACTTGGTGGTCTCAAACTTCCACAAGGCAATATCAATTGTAATACCACGTTCACGCTCAGCCTTGAGCTTGTCCAGCACCCAGGCATACTTGAATGACCTCTTGTTCATCTCAGCAGCTTCTTTCTCAAACCTCTCAATAACACGCTTGTCGATACCACCAAGCTTGTAGATCAAGTGACCAGTGGTAGTCGACTTACCAGAGTCGACATGGCCAATGACCACAATGTTGATGTGGAACTTCTCTTTACCCATTACAGGATTTCAGAAAGATAACTGAAATCACAAACAGATTACCGAAATTCAATCAGCAAATTAGCTTGAATAGACTATAAGATCATCACAACATGGATATTCGTCAACAAACAACAAACACACTGCAGAGCCATAAGCATAAAATAAGAACGAAAAAAACAACTAACATTAAAGACTAATGAAAAAAACCGGGAGATGCATTACAATTACAGAACTCAGTCCCTTAGATGTTCTTAAAGATTTGCAATCATATCTGCAAATCATTACAGGTCTGTAGGATCATCACTGTTTCCAACAAATAACAACTCACAACTATAATCTCAAAAAGAAATATCTCATTTTTGTAATCTCAAAAAAATACGTAATGGGAAAATATAGTTGCTACTGAAATTCCCCAAATCAACAAGAGTAAAAAAATTTAAGGGATATTTTCAAAAAGCAACACCTATTACTATGGCTTCAAGGGAACGAGTCACATGGAACTGATCAAATCCACAAACCAGATAATGAAGCATAATAACAAAAGTGATTAATATTTTACAAAAATATAGGGACAGAGTATATAATAATACCAAACCATCATTCAGATACATGATTGTACTTCATCAAAATATAAACAAATATTAAAACAAAATATTTTTCTTTTTTTCCAAATCCTAATTATAGAGGCATGAGATCGGATTGAACAGAACCACAATCAAAAAACAAAATCAGATGGAAAAAAAAAATTCCCAAATATGATCAGAAAAACGAAACACCTAAAACCCACATGCAGTTTATACGAAAAAAACTGATCTAATCACAAACACCAACAAAACGCAGTTCACAAATTCTTCAGTTCAACAAACAACAAACAAAAGGAGAATTTTTCAAAAGCTTTCGAGACATGAACATCTAAAAAGAATTAGAGCTAAATCGGAGAAATAGAATCGCAACTGAATTTATTAAATAAATAATAAACGCTGTAACAAAGAGACAAAGATTTGAACCTGAAGAAACGGACGAGAAGAACTGGAAAAAGATTCAGAGGTCTCCCTCGCTGACTTTGGTGTGAAGAGCAGAGCAGAGGATGAGGATGAGAAAAGTAAGAGGAGCTTGTGAGTTTTTAAATAGAAGCCAATGTGCTTCACTGTGGTTAGGTTTTCATTCTCCGCCCTTGGATCTTGGGGGATTTGATCTAACGGCTGTAGTGTTTACTTGCGACTTAGGCTGCTGATGTCGTCATCCATCACGTGTCATAAAAATAAAAATATAAGTAGCACCAATTGATCGAGGAAAAAAACAACACCACTCTTTGCATTTTTGCATTGCAGTGATATCTCACTCATTACTCTTTTGCGCAAGTATAGTGATTTTCATACTCTTGTGTTGCCCATTTGTATTCCTTCTTTTATTTTTATTATTTGATTCTCGTTATTTTATGGAGTAATTATTTGATTCTCATTCTAATTACTCAATAAAACACAAGATTATAAAAGGAATAAGTACAAATGAATAAAATGATAGTGAGAAACCGACACGTGACACAACAATTACACCCACGTATATCCAAATAAAAAGAACCAGAGAATAAAGAACTATCATTCAAACACCTCGGAGAACAGGAAGCTTGAAAACAAGTGTCTTAAACCGAGAAGAATTGAGACCTTTAGTGAACAAATCAGCGACAATATAATTAACATTCAACTCACCACGAACCACTTTCTCTCGAACATAGTGGTAGTCGACTTCTAAATGCTTCGTCCGAGAATTAATAAAAGGGGATTGGAAGCAAGAGCAATGGAAGAAACATTATCACACCATATGGGAGGCATATGTAAGAAAATACACATATCTCGAAATAAGGAGCGTAACCAAGATAACTCAGGAGCAATATAAGCTAATTGCATGTACTCAACATTTGTACTAGAACGTGAAACAATCTTTTGCTTCTTTGAGCTCGAGAAAATTAAATTAGAACCAAAATAGACACAAAACCACCAGTAGAATGTCATGTATTAGGATCCCCTGCATAGCCAGCATAAGAATAAGCATTTAATTCAAGCTTGCCAACTTGATACTGAAGCCCATGATCATATGTGACCTTTATATATTGCATAATGCGTTTCACAGCCTGACAGTGCACTATTGTAGGTGAGTGCATGAATTGGCAGACTTGGTTCACAACATAAGACAAGTCCAGCCGAGTAATACTGAGGTATTGTAAGGCAAATTATTAGAAATCGAATTCATTTTGTCCAAAAAGTCAGCATTTGACATATCTCCCTTAATAATACACAACAACTCATTTTGCAAGTGTAAAATCCGATTATGTGAGGTGAACGCATAACGACGCTCCAACGATTGCTAAGTCTGGCTTGAAGTGGGGAAAGATCGACAATAGCCAATACTGCCGGACTCAATGAGTTGTTGATCCAACTGAGAATGGTCTGATCTTGTTGCTCCCAATAAAGATAAACAGGATTCAATAAAGAAGTATTTGTTGCTAAAAGATGCTTGGGAGGACATGGCACCGAGCCATCAACATAGCCAAAAAGATCACTACTGCGAAGAATGGGAGATATTTGAGCCAACCAAAGTGGATGGTTGGTTTTGTTGAACTTGATGGTAATAATAGTGGAAATTGCAGGTGGATTAGCATGGGTGGGTGTGGCAGAATTGTTGGTTGAAGGTGATGGTGGGTTTGCATCATTGGTGCAAGCAGGAGCAGCACTTGAGTTGTTGGTAGCTATGAGAACATAAAAAAAAAATTAACACGTCATTAGACTAGAGGCTCTGGATACCATATAAGACTTCGAAATGGCATGAAAGCTTGTGTTGAGGCCCAAAAAATCCAGGGTTGGGCCCAAATAAATTCTCAGCCCAGTGTGATACCTTACTGAGAAGAAACCCAATTCGGGCACGCAGAAGTCTGTCATGCATGCTCACACGAGTCACGATCCACGTGCCATGCCAAATAAACATACAATCTGTCATGCTAAGAATCGAAATGAGTCTATTAAATGCACTGACTCTATGAGCCCATGCTAATTATCCCGTGAAGCATCATATCCTTTTCCAAAGGCGATAAAATTAAAGCATGCCAAGCGACATGCCATGCCAAGCGGGAAATTATTATTTCACACCCAACCACGCTACAAGCCTAAGTGGGCCCAAGCCACTCAAATGCCCGGGACTTGCTTGAGTGGGTTGTGGTATGGATGGTAATAAGTTGTCATGAGGCCCATTGATGGACCAAGAAATGGAGGTTCGGGTCGCTTGGGAGCCTCGAAACTCATGCCCATTTCTTAGGCCCAAAAATATGGGTAAGCACAAGAGAGAAAATATCCCAACCCAAAAAGCCCAACCAAAATGGCCCACTAAAATTAACCAATATAGCCCAAAACTTGAGGAGATTAGCCCATTTGTTTGGTAGGTTGACTTGCCATCTTAGAAAGCACATACAATTAGAAGTAAGAAGTAGCAAAGGCTTCAGCATTTGGCTGAAAGACAAAGCCACGAAGACCACGTAGGTTGCTGGGAGGGAAGGAACAAGTTTTCAAGCGAAACATCCAAGGGACCAAAGATATTGGCGCGAGCCACCCTTCGAACCAGCATGTATACCCATTTCTTTCCCTCTTCAGATCTAACCATGAAGGAGGGAAGGGAAGAGAGGAAGAGGGATATTTAAAAATAGGAATTTTTCACTGGGGCAGCTGCGGGAAGGGACCTTGAGCTCCCAAAATCCCTAATTTTGTGCAAAGGAGCAGAGTAGATTTCACCAAAATAGGATGATTGAAGGGATGAGGGGAGAAAGGAAGGAAAAGAGTTGGCAAAATGGGATGGAAGCCATTAGGGTTTCTTGGAAAAAGATGGCTTCCAGTGACTATAAATAGGGCCTTTTCTACCCAACAAAAATCATCCACAACCAGAGAGCAAGCTTCCTCTCTTACTTTCAAAACTAACAATTTTCGTGCTTAATTAATCTCCTTCCTTAGTTTTCCTTCTTGCCATGTTGTTCTAACACTTGACAGAACCACTGTCAAGCTGCTGGAAAAAGCACTCAAGCCACCCTTTTCTTTCTTTCCTTCATTCCCCACCAAACCTCTCTTCAAAATCCTCTCTCCTATCTTAATGCCCATCTTTCCCCAAGAACACTTAATTTTCTCTTTAGTGCTAAACTCATGGCAACTTTGCTCCCATGCCACAAGCCTCTCATGCCATGCTAAGATTCTACATGTAAGTGTTGCATTCCTAAAAGGACAAAAATTAATGTGCAAACAACCAATTAAAAATACCCGCAAGTGCACGAATCTATTGAGGTATAGATTATGTAAGTACGGGGTCGATCTCACGAAGAACTTGTCGGCTTCCTATAAGTTCTAACTTGAGTACGTAAAGAACACTAATTTAACACACCACAAATGCACAAATGCAAATTGAAAACTAAAAATGAGTAAAGAAATGTAAAAGAAGGGAAACAACACAAGAAACCAAAGAAAAACAGAAACAGCACTTTCTATCACCCTTTTATCACCTATTTATCACCTGTGAACAGTGCTATGAACAGGGTCGTGAACAGTGAAAATGAACAGTGCGACCGGTCGTGAACAGTGATGACCGGTCGTTTTTGGGCAGATTCGTTTCTCTGTTTTTCCAGTTTCAACCTCTGTCTAGTGTTTTGCTTATAACTTTCCAACCATTTATCCAAATTTTATGTTTTTTATACGGTTGGATTCAGCACAGAACATGGAAGAACACATCGCGGACCAAAAGTCCAAAACAATTACAGAAACAAATAAAATTCAGTAACAAAGACACATAACGTGTCGAA
>NW_018921323.1:568980-648835 GCF_002207925.1 Prunus avium
AGCAGCTGCAAATCCTCCTGAGCAGGGTTCAGTGTTGGACGGGCTAAGGACTCCAGATATGCTGAAATTTGGATATGTTATAGTACACACCCATTGGAACAACTTTCATGAAGATCTTCACCTCATCCGAGCCCCAGAGCATGCTGATCCAAGGCCAAGAAGTTGACCTACGAAACTGGCCTGGCAAGGGTTTGTAGCCAAAATTAGTTTGTCTTTAAGCTCTTCTTCCATTCACCCAAATCAGGCCTTAACATGCATGGATTGCATCATTTCCTATCCAAAGCCATCATTGTTACCTAAAGCTCAATGAACTGAAAGATAAACACAAAAATGATTAAAAGCACAAGTTTAACTCAAAAACATAACCAAATCATAAGCTATAAGGGTACAAAATGATATACAATTATGAACCGATCAGATGATATTCAAAGAAATTTTTGCCATAGGGATAACCCTTTTCTTATTGAGTTGGAAAAAAAGCTTCATGGTGATCTTAATGTGATTCTAGAGCAAGAAGGATTTCTTTGGCTCCAAAAATCTAGAAACACCTGGCTTAAGGAAGGTGACAAAAACACTAAATTTTTCCATCTATCTACTATTATTAGACGAAGAAGAAACAAAATTGAGAGACTAAAGAACACCAACGACGTTTGGATCATTGATAAATCTGACATGCATGCTCTGGTTGTTTCCCATTTCAATGAGTTGTTTTGTCACACCCCAATTTTTTTATTTTTTATTTTTTTTGTTTTTGTTGAGATTATTGAGAGTGTAAGGTAAAAGAAAAACTAAAACTAAAAATTTAAATAGCATGAAACAAGAGAACTAAACATAAACTTCTATTTAAACCAAAGTAATTTACATTGTAATTTTACAAGCCAAATTACAGGAAAGTACAGACTTTTAACAAAACATCCAAAACTATCTACAACTCGTTCTTCTTGTTTCCACTTCACAACTAAACTTTAGATTCAAAACCTACAATAAATTCATTAAGGGGTGAGCACTACATGCTCAGTAGGGATCCTATGTCTTATGTGATTAGTGAGATTTTTAATGTACAATTTATGCAATGCATGAATGAACTTCAATTCTACCCAACCTGTTAGTCTATATAACAGGGCAAGCAAATCTGCATGTCCCATACCATGCATTTTACCACTGTGATTTCAAATGCCCCATCATATAAACTAACACCCATTTCAATCATCCCATGATTCCCCTTTTGCTAGTCATCTTGTCTACACCATTGATCTCCAAGCCCAAATCACCCAATCGACAATTATACCGCCGATTTCCTAATCTACTGTGCACACGGGCTCGCCTGAACTTGGTCCCTACAATAGTTAGATTCAACTACACAAAAGATTTTTCCCATTATCCTCTTTTCCATTATTTCTTTATCAACCCAAAAATTCCAACCACCACCGACAACATATGAATATGTCAAAATTAATCAAATTATAATGATAATTGACAACACGTATGCATCCAATATCAAGGATAACAATCAAATAATATAACCAAGCATAATATAGGATTTACAATAATAATCAACTAAGCATAATATAGTATTTACCATATTTAATTAAATCAATGTATGCAAAATCTCCCCAAGAAAACCCCCTACCTCAAAATCCAAAGCTATTGTACAACTCTCAGTTGTAAGTTCAAATACTTTGAGCTCCTTCAAAACCTCACCACACTTAGTTCTCTTATTTTCTTTTGTCTACGATTTTTTTATAGAAAACTACTATAACTTGAAGAACTTATGATCTAATAAACTATTAGGTAGGACTATTTATAGTAAGTTAGAGTCGGTAGAGAAAATATGGATGAAGCTTAACATTGTGCCACATAACTAACCTAGGGATTTCTAGACTACATCCTAGGATTTATAGACTACATGGGTGGCTTGAAGGTAAAATTGCCACCCCATTTAGTCTTAGGTGCTGGCTCTGGAGAGTGCTTAATAAGCACTTTCCAATTACATTTATATATACAAGACTTCCTATTGTTCTTACACCTCATGCTAATATTCACCACCTCATGCTTATTGTGGTTTTTGAGGACTCTAAAAAGCAACACGTCAAACTTAGGAGAAACTTTAGTAAGCAACAAAAAAAAACTTTTCTAAACGCTTGTGTATAAATATTAAATAAGATTGAAGTGAATTGGCATAGTTAAAACCATATAATAGATTTGATAGGTTATAGCAAAAGCTTTCATGTGGCTTGCCATGCAACTTATATATATATATATACAGAAATTCTCTTATGCGGACATCCGGACGTTATTATCGTGCGGACGCAGTGTATTTTGTACTACCCCTCTCTGTTTTCCTGCCTGTTTACAATAGGATCCGCACGATAATAACGTGCGGACATCCGGATAAGAGAATAACTGTATATATATATATATATATATATATTATTAAAACTATTAATTTTAAATATTTAATTTCCATGAAATATTAGTATACATATTTAAAAAAATATGGGGTTTCACATGTTCTCTCTAAAACCCAGAACTTATGAGATGTATGACCTCCCAAATTTCTTTCCTGCTTTGGACTCTGAGGACTTGAACAACCTGAATTGAGAGGTAACTGACGATGATATAAAAATGAGCATGTTTCCTATTGGCAGTCTTAAAGCTCTTGGGCCTGATGGATTCCCAGCCAAATTCTACCATGACAATTGGTCCCTATGCAGCTCCAACATATATTCTATGGTCAAAGATTGTTTTATCACTGCTTGCCTCCCTGACAGCCTCAACAACACGCTTAATGCTCTTGTCCTGAAGGTAACAAATGACACTGTTATGTCTCAATTTAGACCAATTAGCCTCTGCAACACCTTATACAAGGTAATCTCAAAAAATTTAGTGAATAAACTCAGACCTATTATGAGCAAGATTGTGAGTCCTACTCAAGTCAGTTACGTTCCTGGTAGGCAAATTGTGGATAATATCATTATTGCACAGGAGGTGTTGCATAAATTCAGGACCTCAAAAGGTAAAAGTGGTTTCATTGCTTGGAAGATTGATTTGTCCAAAGCTTATGATAGGCTTCAATGGCACTTTATAAAAGATGTGCTTTGGGAAGCTGGTATCTGAGGTAAAGTTTTGGAACTTCTTATGCAATGCATTACAACTGTCAAGTATCAAGCCATTCTTAATGGTGAAAGAACTGGGAGTGTTCAGCCAGCTTGTGGGATTAGACAAGAAGACCCTATTTCTCCCTATATTTTTTTTCTCTGCATGAAAAAGTTGTCACATATCATTAATGGTGCCATTATTGCTAAGAAATGGAAACCAATTAAAGTGGCCAGAGGTGGAGTTGCTATCTCTCACCTCTTTTTTGCAGATGATCTTATCTTGTTTGGGGAAGCTAATATCCAACAGGCCACCATTATGCACCATTGCTTGGAAACTTTCTGTGGGTTATCTGGACAACAAGTCAATTTTGAAAAATCCAAGATTTTCTGTTCTCCAAACACCGACCATGCGATTGCCCACCAAATTGCTGCCATTAGTGGATCCCCACTTACTAATTCTCTGGGAAGTTATCTTGGAGTCCCTCTTATTCACTCCAGAGTTAACAAAGACACTTATAGTCATGTGGTCACGAAAGTTCAACAACGCCTTGCTTCATGGAAAAGTCTCACCCTTTCTATGGCAGGAAGATTAGTTTATCTACAATCTGTTATATCCTCCATTCCTATATATTCCATGCAAACGATTCAATTGCCTATTAGTATTTGCGATAAACTTGACAAGCTCAATAGAGACTTTTTATGGGGGCATAATGAGGAGAAGGCCAAGATTCACCTTGTCAAATGGGAGTCTGTGTGTAAACCTAAGTCCATGGGTGGTCTTGGTCTGAAACAAACCCATTTAATGAATCAAGCTTTACTTGCTAAGGTGGGCTGGAAACTGTTGCAAAAAGATCAAGGTCTCTGGAGTCGAGTCTTGCATGAAAAATATGTTGGTTTTTTTTATTATCTTAATGAGTATTTCAAAATATGTTTTAATACCAAATATTTTAGAATTCAAAATCAACTTTAATATTTGAATGTTAGCTAATTTGATTAAATTGCTTTCTTCAATTTGAATCTTTATTCTGATTGTTGATAACGTTTAATTGGTTTAATTGTGGAAAATTATGTAGATCCACTCAAATATCAGTTACTTGTTTGTTTATTCTGGGCATTAAGTTTTGTTGGCTATCTTTGTTTTTAACGTAGACTTTGCCTTCAATTTATTTGATTCCTACAGGGAAAGCTTTTGCTTATATAATCACTGTGATTTGCTGGAGGTCTTGATTACATAACCGTTTGTGTTTATATATATTTAATTGGTCTATTGAAATCAGTATTCAATTTCTAAACAGTGCCACCATTACTTACCAAACGGCAAAATTTTGTCTTTAATGACCAACGTCTTTTTGGGGTCAGCAACTTGTATATATATAGCTTTGGCTATTTTGGCTGAACAGATATCTTAATTTGAGCATCTTCTCTCAATTTCTGTCCTCCCACATTATTTCCTTTCCTCACACTTTTCATACAGTTTTGTATTGTGTTAATTTTATTTTTACTTCCCAAGGAAAAGATTCAAGTGTTCATCCGATCCAAGTATTGCGAGTGTACGTTTACAAGGATCAAAGGTTGTTGTATCCTGGAGGGTAGGACGTCATAACCTGATACACCGAGATATTATCTTAGAGGGGCGGATCTACTCTTAAGGACAGTGGCTTACACGCCTCAACCTACTGTTCGTGATCAAATGAGAGCATCCACAACCAAGATTATCCAACAAAATATATTAAGAGCAACAATATCTTGAATATTAATAAAGCTGATCAAGCTGCATGCTCTACTACTTGGAGAGGAATCCTGTTTGGTACTCAAATTCTTCCTAAAGGCTTAAAATGGAGAGTCGGAACAAGTAATGACATCCTCTTTTGGAAGGATATTTGGCTTGATTGTGGCTCTCTCCAGGGTTTTTCCTTACTCCCTCTCTCTGAAGACATGTTACAATGGACTGTGAGGGACTTTATGTCCGAAAGTGGGTGGAAGATTGATTGGCTCACCCAGCTTCTTCCTTATGAGATTGTAGGCAGAATCTGCAGTATTCATACTGGTTTTGAGACTCAAAGGCCAGATAGAAGTATTTGGGATCTTTCTAAATCTGGAGAATTCTCTGTTAAATATGCTTATTTATCCTTTTTTGATGAGACAAATTCTGTGGCTTGGGCTTGGGATTTCATATGGAAATTGCATTTGCTACCAAAGATAAAAACTTTTATTTGGTTAATTGGGCATGGCAAAATCCTTACTAATGTACGAAGAGAGAGTAGGAATTTGACTACTGATCCAAATAGTCATAGATGCCGGTTCCTCCCTGAGACTATGGAGCACATGTTCAAAGACTGTCAACATGCCCAACAGGTTTGGAAGTGTTCATCACCACTCTTTGGCACTATTGGAAATGGAGATGCTGCTCCATTTTCAATACAGGTTATGAAGCTCCTCCATACCCCCAACATATTATTCTACAGTTTGCTAAAGAATGGTATGACATAAATAAGGTGACTAATGTTCTACATACAAGAGAGGTAACTCAAGTTCTTTGGCACTCGCCCTCTCCTGGAAATG
Source organism: Prunus avium (assembly GCF_002207925.1). Next base: position 574,641 of record NW_018921323.1, read on the forward strand.
TCAAATTGAATGTTGATAGTAGCTGCAAAAATAACTCTGGTTTGATAAGTGCTGGTGGGCTGCTGAGAAACGCCAATGGAACTTGGATCTCTGGGTTTTCAACTAATCTTGGGATTGGAAATATTTTGGAGGCTGAGTTATGGAGTTTAGAGGCTTACAAATGACATAGGCTGAAAACATTAGATCCCTTGATATTGAGAGTGACTCTATGACAACTGTCACCTTGATAACCAAAACCTGTGAGCAGTCCCACCCTCTTTTCTGCTTGATTGAAGATTACGAGGAGTTAATGAGACGGAACTGGAGTTGCAACATCTCTCATGTTTACAGAGAACAAAATAAAGCTGCCGACCACCTTGCCAATATGGGGCATGAGCTCCCTTTGGGTATGCACCTGTATGAGTCTGCTTCTGATTATCTTACCAACACTTTATTGGATGATGAATTAGGGAGGACCCAAGCTAGGGCTGTGCCTGTTTAGCCTTTCTTTCTCTTGGCTTCGGCCATCCTTGTAACAAAAAAAAAAAAAAAAAAACCAAAGGATAAAGAATTGTCATTCAAACAAGATTAATTCAAATTCAAAAACTCAGCAGACTTATCCACGTCATACCTTGGTTTAACATTTACACCATAAATATTTAACTTGAATAATGGCCCATTTAAACCAAGAATGAGTGACAAATAACCTTTTGTTACTAGCATGTGTTAACACATTTTTTTTATACAAACGATATTATACTTTAATTTAATCTAAATTACGAATAGTAGAATTCGAACTCGGGTGCAGAGCGGGAAGCACATTTACTCTAGCCAACTTGATTAAGCCGTGCATGTGTTAACTCTTTGCACATGGTCAATAATTTTTAATTGAAGTTAACGGATGTCAACAATGAAAAAGTCTAATTGCCACTCATTCATGATTTAAGAGTGACATCTTTTTCAAATTAAAGTTGAGTGCTTAAATTGATTTACATATTTAAGTTAAGAGAGATTATTTTTAAGACGAAAAAAAATTAAGAGAGTTTATTCATAATTTATATTATAAATTCCAAATTTAGCAAAAATGTTGACCATAAGATTAAATACATTTTTGTTATTTTAGTAAATTTAATTCAGGTTAATAAATATTTCCATAATTCAAGTTTAGTCGATGTACATTTTACTTTTCAACATAACTCCAATACATAAAAATTCTTCTTTCTTCAATACACAAGAGAGGGAGCTTTTGCTAATTTTCAAATGATTTAGAAAAAAAAAACACACACACGCACACACGAAACCTCGTGGCATCACGTGCCTACTTCCTCGTCTCTCCAGCTCGAGCTCCCTATCGCTCTTCTTCACGAACACTCAAGTCGACCTGCCCCCCTTTCATTTTTCTGTTATAGCTCAGGTTCGTATCTCTCTGTTATGGCTTTTGTTAATAAAAAGCACGATATGTTCTCTATGTTTTATTCAGCTCTCAGCTTTCTCTATGTCTGGTTCTTTGTTTGAAAGCCCGACCTTTTGTTTGTTATTTGTCCGACTGAAATGAATTGATTTTAACACAATTTGCTCTGGGTTTCTGTATAAATCACCAATGGGTTTAGATGTTCCTGTCAGTTCTCAGACGATGTTGGAGAAATTTGTTTTCTGGGTTTAGTTTTGAGATTTTGGATTCTGGGTCGGCCTGATTTTGTTCTCATGTTTACTTGGAGGCCATGTTTTATTAGTATTAATAAAATCAAAACGTGTACTTTGATGTATGTAATTTTTGGTTGATTGAATACAATCGCGTATGTGATTATAGAAAGAAAAAAAATTGAATGGTGCTTTGAATTTAATTTATGTTTCTTCTTTGTTTCAAAATTTAGGTGCTTTCATGCTTGGTTTTCTGGTCTTGATTGAATTAGTTTCATATGACTCGTTCCCTTGAACCAATAGGAATAGGTGTTGCCTTTTGGAAACCCCTCTGAAATTTTATTTTCATATTTGATTTGGAAGATCATTGCAGGAGCAACTGTATATATATATATATTTGTTTACTTATTTATTTATTTATGGTTGAGCTTCTGTCTATGCGTTGTATTTATCTATCTGCTGATGAAACGGCCATGGTTTGATGATATGAGAAAGTATTCCTTTTGTTGTGTATAAGTTTAATTCTAATAAAACTAATTGTCTGATTGAGCTTTGATAATTTGTGTGTTGTGATTTCAGTTTTCATGGTGAAAGTCCATAATGGATTAGGAGGCCAACCAAATTAACAAGTTCAGCAGTACAAAACTTGGTGCTTCCCATCTTTTGGTAATCATTCAGCAAAATGATTTCTGTTTGTAGATATGGCTTTAGAAATAGTTACATGAACAGAAACTTCAGTAGGCTCTGTTATGAACATTTGTTTCATCAATACTTGTCTAACCCGCAAAGGATGGCTGTTCTTTCATATAGTTCGAATCCAATTAATAGCACTTTGAGGCCTATACAGTATTTGACTCAAACCCAAAGTGACCCAGTTCCCAAAATTGTTTCAAATGGATTTCTTGGTATATATGAGCGGTTTTTGTTGTATTACTTTTACTCAACCAAGCCCCCATCGCGATCTTTTAGAAGGAGGGAAAGTAAAAGAGTCAACTCCAGTAAATCAACTCTTGATGAAGTCCAATTTCAAAGGGCCATATCCCAGTTGTTGCCAAGATTTACACCTGAAGAACTTTGCAATGTTATAACTCAGCAAGACGATCCTATTGTGTGTTTAGAGTTGTTCAATTGGGCATCACAACAGCCACGGTTCAAACATGATGTTTCTACTTATCACATTACGGTAAAGAAACTTGGGGTAGCTAAAATGTATGAAGAAATGGATGATGTTGTCAATCAAGTGCTTGCTATTTCCTACATTGGTTCTGAGGCACTTTACAATTCCATTATCTATTTTTTCACGGAAGCTCGGAAGTTGACTAGAGCTGTCAATATATTTAAACACATGCAGAATGGCAGAAACTTGAATTGTAGGCCTTCAATTAGGACGTATAATATTCTTTTTACGGCCTTTTTGAGTAGGGGATCTAATTCTTACATAAATCACATGTATATGGAGACCATTAGGTGCCTGTTTAGGCAAATGGTGGATGATGGGATTGAACCTGATATTTACTCTTTGAATTCTATGATTAAGGGGTATGTACTTTCCCTTCATGTCAATGATGCACTTAGAATATTCCATCAGATGGGTGTGGTCTATAATTGCTCGCCCAACTCATTTTCGTATGATTATCTCATCCATGGGTTATGTTCCCAAGGCCGAACAAACAATGCTAAGCAGCTGTGCAATGAAATGAAGAGTAAAGGGTTTATCCCAAGTAGTAAATCATACAACTCACTTGTGAACGCTCTGGCTCTTAATGGAGAGGTTGAGGAGGCAGTGAAGTATTTGTGGGAGATGATTGAGAAGCAAAGATCGGCTGAATTCATTACTTATAGGACAGTGCTCGATGAAATCTGCAGACAAGGAAGGGTGGGAGAGGCAATGAGGTTGTTGAAGGAGTTCCAAGAGAAAGATCTTCTGAATGGGCATACTTACAGGAAGCTTCTATATGTGCTTGAAGATGACTATGGAGATTCGAGTGCCCACTCTCAATTCAGGTAGTGTCATTGATCATTTGTGAGCACATCTTCCGATTACTTTGATGTTATCTTCCATAAATCTACCGGACTGCCAATATTGTTAGTGTGGGATAGTGCCTAAATTAGAGCCTATATGTGGTTGGCATCTGGTGTGCTGCAAAATTTTCTGAATAGGTTGTTGATAAGTGGATCTGGTAAATTGGATATGAAGAGGCAATAGTATAAATTTTGAATTCTTTCATATACCTGTTATATCAGTCACTTGTAGCCTAATTGGCTATAAGATTTATACAATCTTTGTAACAAGTGTTTGGACGAAGCTTTTTATATACCTGTCATTTCAGTCACTTGTAATAAGTTTTATCTATTGGAACAGGTTGAGTCTCCACCTGTTTGAATTGGGAAGTATGTTATCTTGGAATGATAGTTATTAGTTTGCAGCTTACTCAATTTGCTTAATTGGATGTGAATAAACTCTGATCCAGTGTTTCCTTCATTGTTGCAGATAAACTGAGTTCTAAAAGTTGCTCTCTTTTACTGTTGAAGTTAAGCCATTGCATCACTACATAGAGTTTGACAATCACGAAAAATGTTGCCATTTGGTTGAAAATCAGTATAGGCAATAATAACATTTTAGCTCACCTCAAACAGTGCTGTTAAGAAATCAGCACAACCCACTCTACGAGAGCTTGCTGCCAAGTATGTATTCACCGGCATCTCTTCCACTGGCACATGCTCTCGTGGCATCCTCCTCCTCGTCCAGGATAAATCCAAGTGATCTGGAAGGCTCTTTACTCCAATTGGTCCAAGAGCACCACCACGCCTCCGTCACAATCCACAAACTCACTGGTTAGTCCCCCCAACATTTGATCTTGGGTTTTTTTCTTTATGTTGCAAAAGTTCTTAACTTTTGTAATGAATTAGTTACTAACTAATTAATTAACAGTAATGTAAGTGATTGTGGCAGAGAAGGCACAGAATGAAGCCACTAAAAGGCAGTGTGTGTGGCAGAGCTTCTGGTGGAAGCAGTGAACGGTGGGGTGAAAGAGTTGTTTATAAACGAGAAACGAATTGAGCTTGAAATACGGGCATTGACTGCCACCATTTCCTCCTTCATCAAACAGACTGATTGGTGGCTCTCACTCACTCGTTCTATTAACACTGCCATTAAGGTTTGTTTAACTTTAAAAAATTTTAAAAATAATAATTAGCTTTTGAGAAATGTGGACTAGAGTCCCAGCTTGTGCATAACTTTCCAAAATGTCCACATGTAATTTTCATGCATAGCATGTGTTGTTTTGATTTTCTTTTTCTCTTTTTAGCCAATAGCTGTGCCAAAATTTCTTGTCACGGCTGAGTCCAACTAATCCTTTGTCATGCTTTTTGGTCTTTTTTCTTTTTTTTTTCTTTTTTTTTTCTTTTTTCTGTGATGTTTACAAGAGTGGGATGTGCTTATAGTTTGACTCTTTTGTGGGTTTGTTTGTGTAGTAGGAAATCGGGGACTTTGAGAACTGGATGAAGATAATGGAATTTGATTCTAAAAGCATCAATGCAGCTATCCACAATATTCACCAAGCATAATCGCACAGGTCACAGCAAGTTGTTTCAACCGTCACCGTTCTATTTTTGTTTCTCAGTGAAGTACCTTAATCATGGAGTAACTTAGTACTGCACTACATAGGCTTTCTTCTCCCCCGCCCCTATTAATGTCCAAATTTGTTTTACGGGCACTGTGCACTTTGCCTTCACCAAGAGCTCTACAACAAGGGAAAAGGAAAGGAGGGTTTAGTAATGGGGAGGCACTACTTGCATTCGAAGTTTTATCACTGTGCACTTTTCCTCTTAACTTACTAATTTGTTGGACGTTGTCTTGTGGAGTCGCCACTTGTTTACCAATTGTTTTGAGTGAGTTTCCCTACAAACATGAGAAGGATTTTTTGCCATGTATTTTTAACTGCTTTATCTCATTAACAAGTTACTTGGAATACCATATAAAAAAATCAACTAGGAATTCGATGTAGTTTGATCTTGTAAAAAATTATTGTCTCTGCGTTGAATTGTAGTGCATATAATCCCCAAAAAGAGAAAGAAAGAAAATTGATCAAAGCATATCATTAAACTTGACAGACTCTGGCGTCCACAGTCTAGGCTTGCGAGTTGCGACTTCTCTTCTCCTCGATACCTGACTGAGAAAATCTACGTCGAAGAATGTCTAGAACCTCTTCCATTTTCACATCTTTAAGGGCCAGCAGAACCATGGCATGATAAAGCACATCTGCCATCTCTGAGGCAGCTCGTGGCTTATCTTCATTGTCCTCTAGTGTTCGGCATAGCTCATCTGCCTCTTCCCTGGAGCAACAAAGAAAACCATGAACAAAGGTTAACCATGAACAAAGGTTTACTGGTGAAAATTAGGATAGTTCATTTACTAACATGGTTCTCTGGTAAGGATAAAATGCATATGAGTTCTCTAGTTCCTTTTGGTACCTTTGATTTCTTGAGAAGTTATCATACAAGGTTAAGAGAAACTTATATCATTACAACTCAAATCTGACACAATTTGACAATTTGAACATCATACCTTATTTTTGAACACAACAACTTCTCATCAAGTAGTAGTCGTCGAGTCCACGAGGGCTTTCCACTCTGTGGGACTTCTAATTCTCCTTTTCGCTGGGCAATTGTAGACTCCAATGAGTACAAAGTGGTCAATGCTAATTTATCTTCTTTGTCCTGCCACAAATTATCTGAATCACTTACAAAACACTGTAATTCGACTCATGAATGAATGATAAAAATATGTAAGCTCTTTTAATTCATTAAATGCTGAAAACCTGTTGATTTTCTAACAAATCAAACACTGGGATGTAATAGCAAGTCTCTGATCCTGTGTGGCAAGTAGGTCCATCAGGCTTCCCGAGGTAAATTATCTGAGAAATAAGTCTGAGTTAAAGTAATTAAATCAAGCACATAAACATAGATTAAAATATATATCCAGTTAAACTAGCCAGCAACATACAGAGTCTCGATCACAATCAAGGAAGATGTCATGGACATTAATGAAATTATTGGAGGTCTCTCCCTTTGTCCACAACATTGAACGTGACCGACTGTAGAATGTTGCTTTCCGTGAGGAAACTGTTGTAGCCACTGCTTCCCTGTTCGCAAAGCCTTGCATCAAGATGGCTCCTGTGTCAACATTTTGAGCTATGGCAACCGCCAAACCTCTGTCATCCCATTTTACACTATCTAACACTGTTTCAACCTGAAATAATACTAACAGATATTACAGTCTCATCCATTTGCATATCCAAAATTCTATCTTGATAATGGAGAAGGGGAAAAACATGATGTACAGAATAAATTAAGACAAAACCTATAATATCTGTCACCAATATGAGATATGGCACTATAATATCTGTCACCATGCGCATAACTAATTTTACATGGAGCAGTTATGGCTGATAGTCAGAAGACAAAACCTACGGGTTTGACAGAACTAAACAGCTGAATCAAACAAAGGTGGCAAGATAAAGAATATGTTAATGTGGAAAAGATAAACCATACAAGTCTTACTGAAAGGATCATTCAAGAGAAAGAATACAAAATACAATACAAGTGAAATTTAAAAACTTGGCATCTGTGGCAAATCACATAGAAGTGGCATCTGGTTTTCGTCTAGTTGTTACACCTGTGTTTTGGCTTTCTTTTGTGGTCATTTTGACCACTGCTGTATTTTCTTGTTATATGCAATAAAATTTGTTTCTTTAAAAAAAAAGTTCTTGGAAAATGATAAATTAAAAAAAAAATTAAACAGTAGCCAGATGAACATGATGAAGTTCTTAAAAAGACAAGTATAAAAAATCAAGGATTACAAAGTTGAGACTGTTTGATTATCAGATAATCAATATGAAGAGAGAAAATAAATCCTTTTGGAATTATGGATAACACCACTGGAATGATGAACACCGGTAAGACAAAAAACATTTGAGCAGTAGGAACACCGTTCTCAAGTTTTGTCCTATCTTTTGCCAATAGGTTTTATGGTTCCTCCTATGTCCTATTCAATATATGGTAGACACTTACCAGTGCTCTCCTAAGAATGCTTCGAAAATGTATGGAAATTTGAGTATTTTTGAATGCACACTCAGAGAAAGAAGTTAGTAAAAGTAAGTTTTGATTTCTGACAATTGGCTGTTACCTACACACATATGTGACAATATCCAGCCGAAGAAAAGGAAATTTGAGTCTTTTTGAATGCACACTCAGAGAAAGAAGTTTGTAAAAGTAAGTTCTGATTTCTGACAATTGGCTGTTACCTACACACATATGTGACAATATCTGGCTGAAGAAAAGGAAATTACAAGTATTTGTCAATAATATGAACAATTAAGAAAGGGGGTGATGCAGGACGCATATGACCTAAATTTATTAGTTTCCTAATGTATTTGTTAGTTTCCTAGATTCTCTAGTTTTCCCAATTCTAGTAGGATTTCTACTTTTCCAGATTTCCAGATTTCTAGTTTTAAGTTTCCTATTTTATTTGGGTTAGGATTTCTGTTTAAGCAAGAGATTTTTATCCTATTATGTCTAGGTTTTAGTTTGCTATAAATACCCCCCATGTAGTTCTTTAAAATTCAGATTTGGATATTGAGTAAACCTTCTCTTAAACTATGTGATTTCTGTTCTTCCTTCTCGGTTCTCTGATTTCGGTCCTTTCTTTCGTCCCTTCGATCTATATTTTCGTCTCCTCGATCTTTTAGATTCTTCTATGTTCTATTGTTTGAGTGCTTAATCTAATACCTACGGTCTGTATTACATCAATTGGTAATCAGAGCCTTCCCTCCCTTTTGCTTGCATTTGCTCTCTGCCATGGCACCCCAAACCGTGGCCAACCTTGCAGAACAATGTCATGCGTTCCAAGACAAGGTTTCTGACGACATCGCTGGCATAAAAACCCAGCTCTCCAAGTTCAGCACTGACCTCAAAGAACATAGTGCGACGACGGACCTCACCATCGCCAAACTCCAAGACTCCGTTCAGATGCTTCTCAATCACTTTCGGCTTGGAATGACTGAGCCTTCTTCTACCTCAGCTGTGCTCTCAAGTTCGTTTACGCCGCTGCCAAACGGTGGCCTTCTTCCCAATCCACCGCTGGATCAAAAACTCAAGGCCAAGCCACAAGGTATTCCGAATCAATCAACGGGATTATCGATTGGCATGCCCAAGGCTCAATTGGAGCCCATATTTTCTTTTGGTTCTAGGCTGCAGCCTAACCATACCCAACATACGATGGGTTCTCCTCTGGTTGACGACAACATTCATGTCCCTACTCCGCCACCCCGACCACACAACAAGAACTTCATGCACCAACCCTTGGATTTTGAGATAACCCGACATGCCAAGCTAGGTGTTTTTCTTGAACCAAGGCACTCTAGCGACGACTTACGAACACAATGGATTGAGGGTCTATCACACCCACACACGCGCTTGCATTCGTTGGCCGATGACGTTCGTCATGGGTCTAGGCAGAGCTCTCTATTTGCCATTCTTACAAGGACTAATGTTCCATGCTTGCGGAACGGCTGGTTTCAAGGTGGCAAATATGATGCTGATCTTGAAGACCTAAAAAACGCAACATGCCTCTTCACACTTCCTTGGGATTTTGATTTTGTCGCTGTTTACTCGTCGGAGTCGAGTTCTTTTCGGCGGAAGAGAATGATGCAGGACGCATATGACCTAAATTTATTAGTTTCCTAATGTATTTGTTAGTTTCCTAGATTCTCTAGTTTTCCCAATTCTAGTAGGATTTCTACTTTTCCAGATTTCCAGATTTCTAGTTTTAAGTTTCCTATTTTATTTGGGTTAGGATTTCTGTTTAAGCAAGAGATTTTTATCCTATTATGTCTAGGTTTTAGTTTGCTATAAATACCCCCCATGTAGTTCTTTAAAATTCAGATTTGGATATTGAGTAAACCTTCTCTTAAACTATGTGATTTCTGTTCTTCCTTCTCGGTTCTCTGATTTTGGTCCTTTCTTTCGTCCCTTCGATCTATATTTTCGTCTCCTCGATCTTTTAGATTCTTCTATGTTCTATTGTTTGAGTGCTTAATCTAATACCTACGGTCTGTACTACATCAGGGGGTCAGTATGTAGAGTTCACATGTGGCCAAATATAGCTACACTTATACGTAAACTATTGGGGAACATTGGGTACTTTTCTAGAAGATGAATCATGCTAAAGAACAGGTATTGAAATGAACCAGTGTAACAAATTTTTATTTTATTTGAGAAACAGCTAAAGAACGGGCATTAGATGTAGTCAGTGTTGATTCTATAAATGCTAATGGGTTTATCAAGATAAGATAAAAACAATGAAGAATCCTTCTGTATCACTTATTAGAAATATTTCTATGTAATACTTTTTCTTTGGAAGTGAGGAGCGTACAGTCCAGATGGTATCGAACAACAATGGACAGCTTCAAGATATGCTAATGAGAAAAAACCATCCAGCAATATCATTCTCTATTTTCTCTGTTTAAGACATGTAAGTCCGTACCACAACACAACAGTCCAGGTATGATCTGACTGCATAAATAGGTACCTTTGATTGAAGATGAAGGTCCCTGTTTAAGTTGTTGGTGGAGGCATAAACAAGGGAACTGCCCTTTCTCGTGAAATTGTCTCTACCATAATAATAATTGTTAGAATCGGAAGGACGGCCGGGGAAAGCAACTCTCACAGATTGCAGACAGTGTAAATGTGAAATCGCCATTCATGTCAAGCTTCCTGTGACATATACAAGATGAAGCCATTTCTCACCAAAAAGGAACTAAAAAGCGAAAGAAAAAAAAACAACGCATTCATGAAAAATGTCCACAATGATATACCTAGGAATCAAAGAAATATGTGTGAGGCACTCAAGATTAAAATCTTCAGAGGAAATGAGACAAATGAAATGATACCTGCAGTAATCAGATAGATAAATCATGAGAGTAATGACAGTACTATGGGCGTCTCTGTGTTCTGTGTGTGTGTGTGTGTGTGTGTGTGTGTGTGTGTGTGAGAGAGAGAGAGAGAGAGAGAGAGAGTACCATAGCAGAGAAATTCTTCCACCAGCCGCCACCCTTTTTCTGATTCTTATGATGTCCTGAATAAAGAGAAAGGTTTATGATAATGCTCTGTAGATAAAAAAAGCAGGTTCACCCAATGACCAGACTTGAAAAAGTAGTCCCACCCAAAAAAAGAAAAAGAAAAAAGACTTGCAAAGGTAAGAACTAATAAAACAGATAATCACATATTGGCCTAACCTAGCATTGGATATCTCCTCACAGAACTAACATATGAAGTGAATATAATTCTAAAACAGATTCATGCTGATGAGGCAAAGATAGAACATCATAACTTCTCTAGAAAACTTTTTTTTTTTAAATTTTGCAGTGATTTCGTATTGTAATCACCCACTGGATAAAAAACCTATAATCACCCAATAAAGATTCTAAAGAAGAGTTCATTTTTGTTGCATGACCAAGGTCAGCAAAACAAATTGGCAACGGATGTCACCGTAATCTGGTTCAAGTCACCTCCTTTGAAGATGGCTTGATTAAACCAGTTCAATCCGGTCTGAAATTCGAACTTGCATTAGCAATGACCCCAGCAGCAACATTAGGGGAAAGACCAACTTTATCAAACACAATCACAAACTCTTCCTAAGCTATTGCTATAACCACATAACTGTCACCACATTCATGCAGTTCAACTAATCAAGGACTACATGGGCGTTTTGTTGTGAAAACTACGCTGCTGTAATGTGAATGATTGCTGCAAAACTAGAACTTGAAAGTGTCCAACAAGTTTGGAATCACACTAAACACATTTTGAATATGCCCTCCTACTTTCTTTCTTTTTGAATACTGCTTAAATTAATAAAACAGAGAAGACCACTGCACAACAACAAAGGCCTAAACAAAGCCGTAAAGAGTAAAGACAAGACCAGGCCATACAAGGCAAGCAAAATGATCAAACAAGATACTTAAATATACATAACAGTATTTCAAATTCAGAAAGATCACAAGGCTACACACCGAATTTCTTTTAGGCTCAACAAATATGTTTTCTTTACAACACCAGCATAAAAGTTCTAATTCTGTTAAATTCCTCGGCTCATATTCAAGGAAAGGAAAACAGAATTTGAATTCTTCCTGTGTCATCAAATCATAAGTTGCAAATAGGTAACTTTAGTTTCATAAAATCAAAATTCAGTACAATAAATACAAGTTCACTTAAGTTGATCTGCATATGATAGCAGAAGAAAAATAACAAAAGAAAAGTATATGTGAATCCAACTCTACAGATACAACCAAATGTCAGCATAGTGCTTAAACAGGAACCTTGAATTCAACTAGACTAGAAATAAACCCAATAAGCAACCACATAATATCAATGTCATCCATTTCACATCGTTATCACCATTGAGAATTTTCAAATTCTAAAGGAATCCCAATTGGGTTTCATTACTGTGTAACCAATCAATTATCCTTTTCACATTACAAAGCCAATCCAGTTCAAATAGTAGATAAAAAAAATGGGGGGGAAAAAAAACCGAAACTGAAAGGGAAAAAGCAGAGCAGAATGCTAAGGCATTGACAAAATCAACTCAGATCTGAACATGCTTTTACAATCAGCTCAATTCATAAGTAAGTAAAACTAACCAATCCTAAAAATGCAAACAGCTCAATTCAAGAATCATAACATGCTTGAATTTCCATTGAAATTTTTACGTCTTATGCCATGTGTTGAAATAAAAATACAAAGAGTCAAATTAATTAACACCACCAAAGGCAGAGCTAAAAAACCCAACTGCAAACGACTCTAAATCCGAAAAATCAACAGATCTCCCCCACCCCCTTCTCTCTCTAAAAGCTTCAGCAAATTCTTAGAGAAGCCATTGAAATTCATATCCAACCCACCAACTTAATCAAATTCTTAGAGCATATAAATGCCAAGTTTTCACCATCAAAACCCACATCAGTGCATTCCAGTATCACATGATTCAAATGTGAACAAGAGATGTGGGTGCGTTTGTGTGCTGACATACCAACTCACCTTCGGACTTAGAGAAAGAGAGGCGTAATGCTGCTGATGTTGCTGTTGCTGCTGCTTCTACTGCTCTGTGCTGCCGATAAAACAAACGTATGTCTATATCAAATGTAAGCACGTGTGCGTGCTCTATTTTATTATGGGCTTCACGGTAATTCCAAACCCAACCCAAATTTTGGCCCAACCCAAGCACGTTTTGTATTGGTATATACAGAAATTGATCTACACACCCAATTTTAATGCCAAATCTACCGTTATGAAAAAATGACACCTTATAAAAGCACATTTTATTGCCACGACTACACATTGAAACCAAACTCCCTTCAAATTTTTTCACCAAAATGACGATTTCACCCTTTACTTAAAAAAAATTTAAGTAAATGACCATTTAGTGTAGTGATTTTGAGCAATTGGTCCCCCGTGAAAGGTCCTGTGTTCGAGTCCTAGCATTTATGTAATGTGCGTGAGTTCGCCCATCTCCATAAGATAGGTTCCAAAAAAAAAAAAAAAAAAACTAAAATTTAAATGAAAAAAAACATTACTGGGCCTTGAAACTGGTGTGTTGTGTCCCCTTGGATTGAAGCACCGGTGCACCCTTTAAGATGAGGTGCTACTTTCCCTATGTGATGGCCTAAAACAAAGCCTGTAATTGTTAACTTTTTTGTTATTTATAATCTTTTTTATTTTAAGGAACTGATAGTTAATTTTAAGTGTCCTTTTAGAATATGTTGAGTGTGTTGCAAGTAAAGGCATAATTTTTTGAAGTGCGGGCCTATGTGTGGAGAGCAATGGCGGACCTACAAAGGCGCAAGGAGGTGCAGTTACACCTCCCCTCGTCGGAAAAAGTCATGGATGTGCTGGATTTGCCCCTTTGCTCTCTAGCATTTTAAAAGGTATTATCAAGGCGCACCTCATGGAGTGCAACGATCTGAGGCCTCCTGAAATCGCATCACGGCACCATTCGTATGGCAAGTTACACGATTGAGGCACGCGCTGTGTTGCAGAGGAGTTGCAGAGGTGTGTCGCTGATGGAGGCTCTGGTTCACGAATGAAGAAGACAACCCTATTTTTATTTGTCACAAACGGCATCATCCTTCATTTACGTTTAAAGAAATGCGTGTTTCAATGAAGTGTTTTTAAAAAAATCAAACTCTTCGGTTTTGGTGCAACCGTTTCAAGATTCATTATTTTGCTTCAATTCCTTGGTTGTTATAATAAATATTTCATTATAATAATGTAATACCCAAAGGCTTACCCTCAATGCTCCCAATTTGAAGAAGCCCATCTATCCAAAAAAAAAAAATCCAAAAAAAAAAAAACAACAACAACGAAGAAGAGTCCTTGCACAATGCTCTCAAATCACAATTTGATATTAGAGTTTTTGTTTAATTAGGACTTGATTGATACTACTTGTTTGTTTGTTGATCTAATCTTTTTGCTGTGATAATATGTTTTTATTATTAATTTTGTATTTATTTTATCGTCCTAATCAATCTTAAAATGAACTAAGGGTCTGGTTTTCATAATATGTTTTTTATTCAGTCCTTGGGCAGTACCAAAATCATTATTGCCCCTCTCCTGAAAAATTCCTGGATCTGCCACTGGTGGAGAGCAACCAAAAGCTTGAAGATGAAGATCAACTTTTTGAGTGTGAAGAGTCAGACAATCATCTTATTTAAAATTTAGATGTGATCACAAGTTATAGTTTTATGATTTACACAAGTAAATTAGTTGTATATCTTTGTAGCTTTGTTTCGAGTTATTTGGAAATGATTTGATGGGGTTAAGTGGCGGGTGTATGTTTCCTTCTCGATAAATTAGCTTGTGGCCTAGTATTTTATTTTTCAGTTTTTTATTATTAGGTTTCGCAATTGAAAAAATCAAACTATAAAAATCTTCTATTGAGATTTCACCATGATACCACGAAGGAAATTAAGATTTCATCACAAAACCACTTTTCAATGTGACAAACACTCTCACCATAAAATTTGAAAATTGAATGGCTATTAAATATTTTATTTAACAATTCCCCAGCAGTATTCTCTTCTTCACGATCTTCTTCACCCTAACAATTAAAAAGCAAAAAGAATTAAATAAATAAATAAAGAAAATTAAATGAAAGGATAGGATGGTCATTCACCGGAAAAAGAATATGCTTGTGCAAAAGTGGCGACACCATGTCTAAGGATTAGGGCATCAAGCAGCGCCGCAGTGGCAAGTGAGCATTACAACCGTTAGATCAAATCCACCAAGATCCAACGGCGCAGAAAGAAACCCTAACCAAACAGCTGTAGCAATTGCTCCTCTTTAAATCCCCAGGCCTCTCATTCTCCTCACCCTCTCCTCCATCTCACTCTTCAGACTCAAGTCTGCGGCGAGAGAGATCCCCCCATATATTCTTCTTGAGTTTCTTGAGGTTCGTATCTCTATCCTCCTGTTATTGCTTTAAGCCATTGTACCCGTTTGAATGTTTGTGGCTTTAAAGTTTGGTTTTGTTATTTGTTTGTGTTAATTGATGAACTGGGTTTTGTTCAAAGATGGGTTTTAGATCTGGTTTTCTTGTAGAAATGGCATGTGGGTTCTTTTGATGAGTATTATTGTTTGCTGGTCGAATACAATCTTGTATCTGCTACTGTAAGATCTGATCTCATTGGTGTTTCTTGACATTTGTTTATGGTGTTTCTTTCCAAATGTTGTGTTATATATTATTAGGCTTCATTATCTGGTTTGTGGATTTTATCAGTTCCATGTGACTCGTTCCCTTGAAGCAAAATTAATAGGTGTTGCTTTCCATAAATTTTTACCTCAAAATTTACGTCTTGTTTCTTTGGGAAACAGTGGAGCAACTAAATTTTCCAATGGTGTAAATTTTGTTCTTTGTTTTTATTTTGTAAATTTTCCAATGGTATAAATTTATTTGCAACTGTGATGAACCTTCAGACCTGTAATGATATGCGGATATGAGCGCAGATCTAAGAACATCTAAGGGACTGAGTTTAATTTTTTTTCTCTTGTTAATTGGCGAAAACTTTTTTCATTACGCATGCTTTGATATTACAATTTACAATGAAGATTTTTTTTTTGTTACAATTATTTTATGGTGATATACAGTTTGTAGTATTTATTTACTAGCAACGGTGATGATCCTACAGACCTGTAATGATTTGCGGGTATGATCGCAAATCTTTAAGAACATCTAAGGGACTGAGTTCTGCAGTAGTAGCACATACCTAATTTTTTTTGGGAAAATATTTTACCATCAATTCTTTGTATTTGAATTCTTAGTTGTTGCTTTTGTTCAGTCTGTTTATTTGTTTGGTGTAAAATATATGTTACTATGATCTTGTATTCTATTCAGGCTAATTGCCTGTTGAGTTTTGACATTTTTTTTCTTTCAATTTCAGATATCTTGCTGAAATTCCATCATGGGTAAAGAGAAGTTTCACATAAACATTGTGGTCATTGGCCATGTCGACTCAGGGAAATCAACCACCACCGGTCACTTGATATACAAGCTTGGTGGTATTGACAAGCGTGTTATTGAGAGGTTTGAGAAGGAGGCTGCTGAGATGAACAAGAGGTCATTCAAGTATGCCTGGGTGTTGGACAAGCTCAAGGCTGAGCGGGAACGTGGTATTACTATTGATATTGCCTTGTGGAAGTTTGAGACCACCAAGTACTACTGCACAGTTATTGATGCTCCTGGACATCGTGACTTTATCAAGAACATGATTACTGGAACCTCCCAGGCTGATTGTGCTGTCCTCATTATTGATTCCACCACTGGTGGTTTTGAAGCTGGTATTTCCAAGGATGGTCAGACCCGTGAGCATGCTTTGCTTGCTTTTACTCTTGGTGTCAAGCAGATGATTTGCTGCTGTAACAAGGTAAAGCTTATATTTTATATGTCAATGTTATTGGATGTCAGACATTATGGTTTTTGTTATTTATTAGCAGCGCTAACACAGGACTCATTATTTATACTGATATGTACAGATGGATGCCACCACTCCCAAGTACTCAAAGGCAAGGTACGATGAAATTGTGAAGGAAGTCTCATCCTATCTTAAGAAGGTTGGGTACAACCCAGATAAAATTGCCTTTGTCCCCATATCTGGATTCGAGGGTGATAACATGATTGAGAGGTCCACCAACCTTGACTGGTACAAGGGTCCCACCCTTCTTGAGGCCCTTGACTTGATCAATGAGCCCAAGAGGCCCTCAGACAAGCCCCTCCGACTCCCACTTCAGGATGTGTACAAGATTGGTGGCATTGGTACCGTGCCTGTTGGACGTGTTGAGACTGGTGTTGTGAAGCCTGGTATGGTTGTTACTTTTGGTCCCACTGGACTGACAACTGAAGTTAAGTCTGTTGAGATGCACCATGAAGCTCTCCAGGAGGCTCTTCCAGGTGACAATGTCGGATTCAACGTCAAGAATGTTGCTGTCAAGGATCTCAAGCGTGGTTTTGTTGCTTCCAACTCCAAGGATGATCCTGCAAAGGAGGCTGCCAACTTTACCTCTCAGGTCATCATCATGAACCACCCTGGCCAGATTGGAAATGGATATGCTCCAGTTCTTGACTGCCACACCTCCCACATTGCTGTCAAGTTTTCTGAGATCTTGACAAAGATTGATAGGCGATCTGGTAAGGAGATTGAGAAGGAGCCCAAATTCTTGAAGAATGGAGATGCTGGTATGGTGAAGATGATTCCAACCAAGCCCATGGTTGTTGAGACTTTCTCCGAGTACCCACCACTTGGTCGTTTTGCTGTGAGGGACATGCGACAGACAGTTGCTGTTGGTGTCATCAAGAATGTTGAGAAGAAGGATCCAACCGGCGCCAAGGTCACCAAGGCTGCTGCCAAGAAGAAGTGAGATGTTTGTTTGACCGTGCCCCTGAGCTAGGCTAGTTTTGTCCAATGCTGTTTCTTTTCAATTTGTTTGGTGTTATTATGGAAGTTTTGTGGACAGTTTTGAATGTTTACATCGTAGTTCTCTACCAACCCCTTGTAAGGGTTGTGGAGGAGCTGTGCAGTTGGATCACCCTCCGGTTGCTCTGCTAGCTGTGTTGTAGGCTCGTCGTGTTTTCGTTTTATACATTGATGAGTTGTGTAGTTGAACAACTTCGTATTAATGTTTGCAATTTCTGTTTTTGTGTTTTAACTTCGATTTTTCTCCAAATTTTTGATCTTATGAGATTTGTTGTGCTCAATTGTTTACTATTCTAAACATTGAGTATTCTATTGCTTAGCAGGTTTCTTTGTTTGAAGTAACAGAGTCGCCTTTGCTAGCCTCTGATCAAACTTATGTGACCAAAAAGGATTTTAAAATTTTTAGCATTCTCCAAATACACTGCTTACAACATAGGGAATCTAAAATGCACGTTCTTGCGATCTCAAAATGTATGAAATTGTGTTGGATTAATATTAATTTAGTTGGAAGTAAATTCTGTCATCACCAAATAATTGTTTTGAGCAACATTTACACAGGATGCCGTCTTCGCACACTAAGTTGGATGAAACCTAACATGCTTTTCCTGTCTCATAGTCTCATAATGACAACTAAACGAGTTTTATAGATACCAATGAAAATAAACCTTCAATATAAATATGTTTGGCATATTTAAACATCTTGTAAATCCAAACATAGATTAATTGTGATAACCTTAATTCCACAATAACATAAATCTGCTCAATACTTTGGATTAACCTAATGAACATCCAACGAAAATCTCCTGTGAAAATGACTTGAGTATTTAAATTTGTTTACGAATACAAGCTGCTATTGCCCATATATCAGTTGTAGTTAGTATTCGCCTCACTGGAGTAGTCATCCCAAGTACAAAATTGTAATGCCGGAACCCAACTACTGAAGATTCGCAGCTGTCCATAAAAGCATATACCGGCAGTCCGTCACAATGTGCACTAGTGCTGGTTCAACACGCAAGTCACATCTGCAGAGGTAACGACATCCAATTGTTACATACAAATTGATCCCAAGGATCCCCAGATCCACATTCTCCAAGTCATTCTTTAAACAAAGGAGATACATCCATTCTTTTTCTTTAATAAGTAAATAAAGGAAATTTCTCAAGATTTCATAATCAACCTTCAGAACCTCTTATGGGGTACAATGAAAAAAAAGCTCTACAAAGAGATGTTTAGTTTCTACCTGACAGTAAATCACAATTCTTTATCACTGTCAAGCTGTGACTTTGTAGCTGCCTTTTCAGCTTCTTCTACGACAAAAGTCTTAAGTGATTCAACATCCCTCGGCCCTGACCATTTGCACAAGAAACAATAACTAAGTCAGATACTACACCAGAGAAAGTCTAATAAGTGTTTGAAACAATTAGCCTTGAGTGCCTGCAGGCTGCACTTGACTCAAGTCTACAAATAATGCACAAGGCAGATGAAACAGTTATTTGGATTGGTAACAGAACAAACCCACTTCAAATCTTAAGGGATGGCTTGAATGGCCAAGCCAAATACACCCATGTACACAGCCACAGACACATGCAATAGTGGCCCGAAAGATCAATTTTAAAAAGACCTAAAAAATCATTTCCCTCATCCACAGATTTTTCAATTACCTATATTTGATTGTGGGACCTTAGTAGTTGACTGTAACCTGAGGTATCAACACTGATTGTAACAGACAACTACGAAAATAATTTCCCTCGTCAAAGATTTTGCCATTACATATATTTCTTATGGAACCCAAGTAATTGGCTATAATCTGGGGTATCATACATCACACAGAAATTATAGTCATTGTGTTTTTTAACCATAGCTACCAATCTAACAGTTAACAGAACTGATCTCACCGTAAACATACTAAATAAGGCGGCCATTATTACACATGTACACATACTAACTAAGCCAAGGTTCTTCACCACAACAAATATCATCATTATCACTGCCATAAAAAGGCAGCCAATCTTTCACAGGTACACACTAAACACAGCACCCCTTAAACATTCTAGAAATTTCCATCTCACATTCCCTCCTCCACCCAAAAAAAAAGGAAAAAATAAAACATAGAACCATGCACACATCTCTTTCATCATTGCGGCACACAAAGGTAAATTAATTGCAATAAAGATTACTTTTCCAAGATGATACTGTATTGCCTCTTTCAATATCTGACGCTACCAAATGTTAGGTCTTCTTATTTGTGTTGTGATGAATTTTCAATGTTGTTTATTAAACTTAGGACACTTCAACTGTCCAGACTCTAATAATATAAGTTGCCAAGTTGCTGAAAATGGCTTGAAACTACAGAATAGCTGATCTGGTGGTCAACTAAGATGCCCAAAATAAATTACTTTCCCAAATGAATCTGTATCAAAATAAAATGATTGAAATCTATTTACTATTTGGCAAAGCCCTCTTCAACAGGAATTTCATAGAAATTTAAAAGGCACATTTGATCAAATTATAAAGTGATAGTATAACAATAAGGCTAAGTTTTGAGATTCAGATCAAATATAAGGCATTATGGTGGGACATAGATGACAATGGATGAAAACACAACTGATCTATCAGAAATGAAATTTGAATCCTACCCTGATATTTTGCAACTTCTTCTCCATCATAGAATAGCTTAAACGTAGGATATGAATGAATGTCAACTTTTGAACATACTGGTTTACTTGTGCTGCAATCAACTTCCCCAATCTCTATTTCATCTTCGCCTTCAATTACCTTCCCAAGGTCCTCCCACAATGACCCTAATTTCTTACTGAAAACAAATGTTGTTATTACTAGTAAGAATATCAATCTTAAAAATCTCATAATCATAGACTTAGCACAGCTGGGAAAACTTACCAATGTTTACACCATGGTACACAAAATTTCACAAACCATGCAGTATCTTTCTCCTTCACCTAAGAAAACACATATGGACATAAACAATCAGCAAGGCCACAAATCATAATTAGCTAGCTTGAGATATCTTTCCAAATTACTTCCTACTAACTCAACCTTTTGTCCCCCCCTGGAATCCTACATTTCTTATAAAACCCAACTCATAACATTTTTCATTACCAGTTTGATTTCGGTGTATAAAATCATCATTCATGCAGCATCCATACTAAAATTAAAACAAAATTCACTCAAAGAGCAAAACTAATGTAGGCATTAGGATTATAAGACCACCAGGGATTGGTGAGTTGGATTAGGGGTAGGAACCCCAGCTATATGTGTTTGTGTGTAGGAAATGAAAAATATGATCTGCATCAAGTCCTACCCAATCTGCCAGAAATTGGGCACAGAACTGAAACACATCTGGAGCAATAAAAGCACAGCAATAACTCATAAGCTTATTTCATATATTGGATCTGGGATTTTGAATGTAAAAAAATGAAGAATTTGAAAAGGGTTTTAGAGTTGTTACCTTGTCGGAGAAGGTGTCAGCGGTTAGGGTTATAACCTCGGCTCGGGTATGAATTGTTATACTTAGAAGAAGAAAGAGAAGAGCTGACATGAAAATTAGAGAAGCAGAGTGGGTTTTCATCGCTGCTGCGAAGATTACAAATTTCCGGGAAATTAGATTGAAGGGTAAGAACGAAGCCACTCAAATACCTAGAGACGGTTGCTAGTTCACAAAGCGAGAAAAGACAAGGCAAAAAGGCCACCAAAAATAAAAACAAGCACACCACATTGACAATAACGATAAGGGAGGTGATGATAAAAAATTATGTGATTACCATATTAACCTTAATTTTTTTATAAATATAATATATAGTCTAAATTAGACTAAATTAATCTAATTTAGAGGAGGGAGATTTGAATTTGGGAGTAAAGGAACGAACTCATTGACTGGCCAACTAACATAACCTATATGTGCACTGGGCAGTCGATTCTCGATGTGAGGCCGATTCATGTGACCGATACTTGCATTTTTTCCTTTGTCGTGTACACACCAACTTTAGAGTTGTTCATTTAGGGGTGGGCATAAAAACCGAACCGAGTCGAACCAAACTGAAAAAGGAGGAATTTTGACCAAAGAAAGGGTCAACGAGTCGTGGGTGCGGAGGCATGATTAATCTAAATATGTCGACTTATCTAATATTTTTTGAGAAAAGGTAGTAAGATCAATTTAAGAAAATAATAATAATAATAATAAAAAAGCATACTTACCAACGTCCTTTAAGCTGAATTTGCTTCCGTTCCTTTTGAACATCTCATTCAAGTCTCTTTGTTAAGGCCTTCTCTACATTTGAGAAAGTAACGCACCATTGAAATTGCAAATACTAGACGCAGCAGAAGCCTAATTTTTGCCCTTTTAACAAAGCCATCAGTTAAACCATCAAAGTGCCTCAACTCTGGCATTTTCCTGTTCTAAACAGATTCTATCCAAGAAACCAAATTTAATGGAGTATGTAAAGAGGAAAAGTTATTATGTGGGATAGGCTTCAGATGTCTGCACCAATGGTTTGAAAGGTTCATATATCATTGCTTTTGATGTTAGTTTTTGTTAGATTGAAAGTGTTTTGCTTACTTCTTGTTGGACTTCATCCTTGGTTAGGGGTTCAAAACACTGCCATGGCTAAATATGTATGTCAATAGAATTGGAAATTCATAGATTCATCACAAAGCACCAAGTAGAAACATAAGCAGTAGATTTCTTATTCACAAGCAACTCATTCACAAACCCATGAACAGATACAGAACCAGAAATTCAACTACCCAAAAAAAAAACAAACAAACAAAAAAACCTACACACATAAACAAAAGCTCCTAAAATAGCTCTGAAAAAAAAAAAACCCAACACCACCAAACTCTTGTTCACCTCCACCAAGACCCTTAATCAAAACCCATAACCATGTCAGTTCCAAAACTCTTGATCACTTCTGGCACCCTCTCAGATGTCCCCCTGTCATCCCCCTTTGGTTGCTTCCTCTCATCTCCCTCCCTTGGCTGCTGCTTCTCATCTCCTTCCCTTGGCTGCTGCTTCTCATCTCCCTCCCTTGGTTGCTGCCTGTCCTCCTTGTATGGAGGTGCTGCTTGTGCCGAAGGCAAGATCACCGCCTCGCGCTGAGCATCGATAAACTTTCTCAACCGATCCTTACTCACACCGAAAGCAGCTGCAAGCTCAGGTCCTCTGAGTGTCTGAAGAACAGAGCTAGCACCAGCCAAAAACTGAGGCCTGTTCTTCCTTGCCGAGGTTGTGAATCCAAAGAACTCAAGCGGCCCGGTTCTTGATGCAATTTGACAGAATGGGAAGTACCTCGGCACCCAAAACACATCACCGTCTTGTATATTGGTGTTCATTGCCGATGTCCCATTTGGGAACACAATCTGTATTGTCCCAGAGCCTCTCAACACAATGCCGTACTCTGTTGCTGTCGGGTTCACATGCGGCGCCATCATAGCCCCTGCGGTGAGGTTGACAAGGTAGAGACCTACGCCGGAGTCTTTCAATGGCGCATAATCCGATTCGTCAAGCTCCATGCTCCATCCGTAGTTGTTTCGGAAGTCGGGTTTTCGATTATAGAGGTTGTAAGGCTCTGGTGATTTTCCTTTTCCCTTGTCATAGTCCTCTGCCCTCTTCTTGTTGTCATCTGAACCGGCTCCAAACACCGAGTTCAAGAGCTTCCTCCATGACCATGTTTGTGTTTGGTCTTGATGATGATCAGGTTCTTGTTGGAAGTCAACCATTTTCTTCATTTCTTGGAGCCTGTCTTGTTCTTTCAGCTGGAGGAATTTTGCCCAGAGGTTTGGTGAATGAGAATCACTCAAATACACAATTGGACCCTTTTGCTGACTTGTTAACACCTCTGTTAGTTCTGATGATGAGACCTGCAAATATTGTGTCATTAATTTTTGTAGGGATTCTGATTCTAAGGGGGCCACATTTCTGATCATATTTAAACCACATAATGATGTTTAATCATAAATCACTTAATTAACACTTAATTAAGTACAATTAAGTTTGGATGCTTACATTGAAGGCATTTGTGAGTATGTCATGGTCAAACCCAGCAAGTACAGATTGTGGGTTGATTCCTCCACCAATGAAGAAAGACTGCATTATTTACCCCCCCCAAAAAAAAAAAATCAAAATAGGGTTATAGAGATTGAGAATTTTAAGTGCTATAAACCTTATTAATTCAGAAAATTTTATGATGATTAAGAAATGAAATTTATTTTGCCTGCACAGAACCAAGCCCCAAGCTCTCAGATGTGTCCAGGCTGCAGATGATATGAAGCCTCTGTCCTTCCCCTGTATTCACCAAGTAAAATGGAGAACCAGCTGGAATTCTATAAACATCCCCAGCCTTCAATCTCCTCTCCCCCAGTTCATTTCTGTAAATCAAACCCACCTTTGCTTCCCCTGCAACAAATTATAATTATTCCGCTCATAATCTCATGCAGAATCTGCCACTTTGCATACTTGCATGCATTGAATTCAATTCAATTTTAATCCAAGAAGTAAAACCAAATTAAGAAGAAACCAACAGAGGAACGCAAAATTAAGCAAATAAAATATTACCTCTGCGGACAAAGAGGACGAGGTTTGAGTCAAGATACTGAGGGATGAAGAGGGACTTGGGCTCCATTGTAATAAACCCAATATGCATTGGCTTATCAACAACTCTCCCTCCCACCCTCATCACAACACTCATCTCCCCTGCTTCAGTTTTCACCACTTGCCTTGAGTGTGGCAGCAAATACCAATCTTCTTTTTCTGATTCTGGTTTCTCATACTCTGGCCTCCTCATGTCACCACTTCCCGGCATCCCTTCTTTCCCCTCCTTCTCTTTCCTCAAATCTTCATCTGGGTCACCAGTGTACCCCACAGCCACTGAAACTCCATACCACATAACAAGCAGAAGAACCCCAAAGCCCAGAACTCTGTTTCCCATTTTTTCTTTTTCTTTGCTTTTGCTCTCTGATGATCTGATCAGTTGTTTTTGCTAGCTAGTTTCCACTGCATGAAGCTTCTGGGTGAAGTGGTGGGGGAGTTTATGAAGAGGAGAGGGAGAGAGTTGAGGGGGACACGTGTCCTCCATGCAGAGTTTGGGGGGTTTGCTGGCGGGTTTTGGTTTAGACACAGTTGGGATTTGAAGAGAAATATTCGAACACTTTGTAAGACAGGAGTCATCGGCATGAATATCTCAAACCAAACCAAACCTAACCTTCTACCCGTTCTCTTCAGAAATAATCAGATTTTGTTTTGTTTGTTTTCATTCTAGTTTTAAACTCGCAGTAATTTTCTGGTGTTTACTATGTCTAAAGACCACATGTCTGAACAGAGCTCTTTCCATTAGCCTTTGTTTTTTTTATGTCACAAGCTGTTACATGAACAAGATTCTTTAACTTTGTAGGAGAAATGTATATCATCAACAGATCATGCAGCCTTGAGCCTTATGTTATGTTATTGATCCATGTAATAAATGCTGAAGAGACTTCAAACACTTGTATTCTGATTTGTTGCTAGAAGCTAAATGATGATTTTTTAGGCATTAATGGTAAGGAACAAAGTTTCGTGAGTCGGGGTCAGTGGGATTAGTCGAGGTGCGCGAAAGGCTGTCTGAACATCTCATAGTATTTACCCAAAAAAAAAAAAGTTTCGTGAGCCTAGCATATCATTATTTTTACTTCAATTTTACAGTTTTGGAGGAATGACCACCACTTTGTTTTCTTCTATTATTTTTTATTCTTTTAAAGAAGTAAGCTTATCGAAATGAAAATGCCATACATGTAAACGGGTTATACTAACTAGTTATCTCTTTTTTCAATGAAATAGAGGTATCAACCCATAAAAAAAACTAAACAATAAAAATAGTACAAGTTCTATGAACTCTTAAAATATCACCAGTCGAAGTAGCCCCTACCCAACCGGAGATATCATCAAATAAAGACAAATGCCCCAAGCTTCAACACAAAAATACAGTCCCCATACTTCAGCTTTTAGGATTTGACATTTTCCAAGATTAGCCACAAAACCACTAGTCCAATCCGGTATGTCATCACGAATTACTCCTCTAGCTCCAATGGTATCAGAATCACGCTTACATGAATACATTGAGCTTGTAATAGCCCAAGGGGGGAGGCTCCCAATCAAGAAGGATTTGACTAAGTAGTCATATTTGAGTACTATACATTTATTAAAGATTGTATTAGAGCCTCTCCAAGGGAAGAGGTAAAAGAAGAAGAGGATAAGGGTTTGAAGAAGGCACTGATCTTTGATTGCATTTCATGAATGCATGGAATTTGATATGGGGTTCGATATATGATTGCATTACGCCTCAATCATCATTTACTTTGATTTCGGGGATGTGGGTGGCGGCTGGGGGCTGTGTGGGTAGGGTTGATACGTGAGGGGAGGGGAGAATTTGCTAAGTAGGTTTTTTTGTTTGTTTGTTTTTTTTTATAAACAAAAAAACAATAATTGAAGAATTGTTTATTATTTATTTTGCCAACATGGAGTCCATGTCATTAAAAAACTGGGCCCATATATTAAATTACCAAAATATCCTAGTTAAGGGGGGAAAGTGGTTCATTTTAAGTTTGGGGACGCAAAGTGAAATTTGACCGTAGTTTCAGGAGACATTGGTGTAATTAAGCTTTTAAATTTTTTTTATTTTTTATATTGACGATTTGGGCAAAATTGGTGAGAGAATGGCTGCAAATAGGCTTCTAAGTGGTGGGATATATGAAAAAGAGGGAGATTGAGGTTCTGCATATGTTGATATTAAATGGGGGTTTGTAGGAGAATGTGTGGTATAATTAGGTTAACTTCCTTTTTTATATTTAAAATTCTTTTTAGTTATAGGGAATTGATGGAAATACCCTTAAATTTAAGGGAAAATTTAATGAAGTTAGACATAGGTGGTGTATTGCAACAGTTTACAAAGTTCATCAGGTGGTTAAAACAAAAATTAAAATTTTAGGTGGTAATAGCGCACATGCCTAAAAGTTAAAGTGATATTTATGAAAATTTCCCTTTACTCTATCTTTCCTTGCTTTTGGGAAAATTCAAACTTAGATAAAAGTTAGGCAATCAAGCCCGCTAGTTAGGGTTGCGAATATTGCTAGTGAAAAAGTAAGGAAATTTAATTAATTAGGTTTATGTCCATTTTAATCAAAATTAGGTTTATGTCCATTTTAATCAGAGAATTCAGCATCAAACTTGTCCACTTGGGGCTTTGCTGCAAGCCTATAAATTGGTCATCAATCTTGCAAGTCATAAAGTAGTAATATTAATCTATAGCTAACAAGAAAAGTAACTCCAATGGCTCCCTTTAAAACAATTCTCTTTGTGTGCGTCTTGATTGCTGCAGTGTCATCAGTTTCGAAAGCTCAAGATCTCGGCCTTGGTGGTGTGATCAGCATACAAGGGACTGTGTATTGCACTGTCAATGGCACTGTGGGTGCTGCGGGTCCCCTTCTCACCCCAAAATTCCCAAGTAAGTTAACTAATTACTTATCTTACGTTAATTGTATGGTTTTAATTAATTAATTAAAAATCGTTGTGTTTTCTTGTACGTATCTACACAGATGCTACTGTGGTGCTCAAGTGTGGAGCTACAAATACGACGACTGCTTCCGTGACAACCACTAGAGTTAGTGTTCTCGATCTTGTTGGATCTTTTGAACTTTAATGTCTCTTCCATATTGTCTAATTGCAACGTAGTGCTTACCACACCACTTGCCGCTTGCAACGCCACTTTGTCTCCAACACAGACTCTCACATCGCCCTTGCAGCTCCTTAAAACAACCGTTATCGACAACCACCCTGTCATCAGTGTTGGTGCTCTTGGGTTCCGCATCACATCTTAATACATACATACATAGGGGCGGAGCCACACTGGGACCAGTATGGTCACGGGCCCCCACTCAATTGTTTTATATTTTAAAAGTAATATACTGTTATGTATTTCTATATGTATATTATTTCAAATACTTTACGTTTTGATATATATCCACATGTGTTGTGGCGGACCTATTAAGGCATAAAGAGGTGCTTGAAATTGCCCTTTTGCTCAACTGGTAGTGGTGCCCTCCAGGTGTACAGATTACCTTATTTCTATTTTCAACATTTAAGTAAATGTCTTTGTCCTTTTACTTTCATTTATTTTTTATATTACTCCATTTACTTAAGTTTACAATGTAAATAAGGAAGTACCCCATATTTGGATTATAAAAAAAAATACTAGAAAATTAAATTCCCACCAAATCAAAATATGAAAAATCGGTTTTAGTGCAAAATACGATTTAGGCTAAAAATGATGGCTCATTAAGTCAATATATACTTCATACTAAAATCCCATAAAATCAAGTTTTCTTATTTGATGTGTAAGGAATAAAAGCCGCCAAAAATTATCTTGAGAAAATGATTATTCCGAAAAACCATTTTTCATACTTAGTCAATATTTTTACATAAAACATTTTTTCATGTATGATATGAATGCATGAAGGGGACCTAAGGTTTTTTTTAGTTTGTGAAATTTTGATTTTTTTTCTTTCTATTGGGTTTAATGGGGGGAAAAACTTTAAAGATATTTGCTAAATCACTACTCTTTGTCTATCTCTTGCAATTTTTCTTACTCAAAATGTATTTGTCTATCCCTTTGTTGAGGACAATTATGATTGCAACCAATAAGTAATATAATTCTTGACATATGTGATATACAGGGACGAATCTAGCTATTGGGCTGTATGGGCTATAGCCCATGCCATTTAAAAAAAAAAAAATTTCAATACCCATGTTCTCTTTTTCTTTTTTTCTTCATTTCTCTCTCTCTTTTTTTTTTTCTTTTCATCCTTTCTCTCTTCTTCTTTCTATTTCCTTTTTTTTTTTCTGCCTTTCTCCATTTTTTTTATGGTTTGGATCTACTACGAATTGAGCTTTTCCCCACAGTTTCTTCTTCCTATTTCTATTTTTTTTTTGCTTTTCTCTTGTTTTTTCCCTTCGTTTCCCCTTTTTTTTTCCTTTTGCGTTTCTCTTTTTTCTCTCACACATGTTGGAAAGTCCAACTTGATGCGATATGGCACTCATTATTGAAATTTCCTGCGTACGTAAGATAAATCTAGCCCATGAAGTTTTGAAATCCTGGATTCGTCCTTGGTGATATATATATATACTATTTTTCGTATGTATTGTGAGTTCGAATTTTTGATTCTTTATAATTTGTAAGAGGCCTCCACACACATGAAATCCTGGCTTCGCCACTGTATATGAGGCTTCTATTCCATGGCATGTAGCTATCTACTTTTTTTTATTTTTTTGTTGTATGAATAAAGGTCAATTAAGGGTACGTACGTAACCCCAGTTTGACTAGGATGCATGAAACCCGTGCAATTAAGATAAAACCAAGGTTTTGGGTTCAGTGTTATTGTAAGAAATACATAATTAATAAAGGCCATGATGATCTCTTTCGATTTATATACACCCTATTATCTACTTTGTCTTTGCCACATACACATTGAATTATTTAATTGATTTCTTGAGAAGAGAATGAGATGAGAGCCCTGGCTTAAACAGAACTAGAAGGATAATTCCCACTTTTCACTATTGTCCTTACCGTAAAAATAAATCTCATAAAGAAGTTCGAGGGTTACATTTTTGTGGTTCGCCTAGGCCTTCAAAACCTTAATTAGGACAACCCTCGCTTCTGTCTCACTATGCAAATACACCGAAATAAACTTTAATCAACACCGCAAAAAGCATTGAAAGTAAAATCAGAAATATAATGAATCAATTGACTGTGATCTTGCCAGATAATAGGCCAGTCAACCCATGAGATTTATGCAATTCTTCGAAATTACAAAACACCGATGTTTGCCAACTGTGTTTTGTTCGTTAACGATAATAGAAAATTTTCTAATTTAGTCATTTCAACCAGTGGACAAGTTCATCTCTCATCAACTCCATTTCAAACAAAAGGGAATGTTAGCAATATTCTCTCTAACCTTCTCTTTTAGACCTTCTCTCTTCTTCTTATGATTTGTGTCAATTTTCTTACACTTAAAAATAATGTCATTAATGCATTAGAAGACGAAAGAGAAGAGCTGACTTGAAAATTAGAGAAGCAAAGTGGGTTTTCATCGCTGCTGCGAAAATTACAAATTTCCGGGAAATTAGATTGAAGGATAAGAACGACGCCAATCAAATACCTAGAGACGGTTGCTAGTTCTCAAAGCGAGAAAAAAAACCAAAAAAAGGCAAAAAGGCCACCATAAATAAAAACTAGCAAATGCCATATTGACCATAACGATAAAGGAGGTGATGATAAAAAGTTATGTGATTACCATATTAACCTTAATTTAAAAAAATAAAATAATATATAGTCTAAATTAGACTAAATTAATCTAATTTAAAGGAGGGAGATTTGAATTTGGGAGTCAAGAAACGAACTCATTGACTGGCCAACTAGCATAACCTACATGTGCACTGGGCAGTCGATTCCCAACGTGAGTCTTAATTTAACCAGACCGTTGCCCAAATTGTGGGGCCGATTCATGTGACCGATGCTTGCATTTTTTCCTTTGTCGTGTACACACCAACTTCAGAGTTGTTCATGGGTAGGGGTGGGCATAAAAATCGAACCGAGTCGAACCAAATTGTGAAACCACATATTTGTATATACATATTGGTGAATATTTAGTTCATAACATAGATATTTAAATATATATATATATATATATATGTACATATAAATTTATACGAGTTAAATTTTTAGATTTCCATACTAGTTATTAAAAATAGTAGTAATATTATAAGTAATATATGTATAGCTTTTGACAGCTTTATCTCTTCATTTCTTGCTGACCAAGTTCAATAGCCTAGATTTTTTTTACAAACACACTTTAAGACTCCAAGTGTCATTCTAAACACACTTTAAAGACTCCAAGTGTCATTCTACCTAGGTGACTAAGCTTTTTTTAGCATGAGGTGTTGGCAATTAGATGATAGCTATTCTAGTCTTGAAGCCCAAGTTCCCACGTAGTCATCACCTCCCCACCAATGAGAACATATTGATTCCTCCTTGAATGTTACTATAAATAGGACATTTCCTTTGTTTTTGAAAGCACTGAACCTTGCATGAAAGTTTCAGCAAGGAGAGAAAAACGTAGAGGGAGAGAGAATAGTGAGGAAATTCTTGGAGGAGACATAAGGGCTTAGCTTGTGTTTTCTTAAACTTGGAGCTAGCTTTGGAAACGAGGTAGGGGTTTCTTGGGGGCCTTTTTCAGAGATTGATTTAATTAAATTTTGTGAACACTATATTATGCGTGATATGATTATTTGATTAATATTCTTGTTACAATTGAATGTTTTTCCTGGAATGTTTATGTGTTCTTGACTGGTTGAACAATGTTGGCATAATATTGTATATACATTGTTGTGAGATACATGAGATGTGAAATGCATAATTATATCATGTCATGGAAATTGGTTGGAGTTGCTAGATTGAGAAAATAATAATGGGAAAAAGGGTAATGGAAATAGTCTTTTATGTAGTTGAGTCTAATTCTTGGCAGGTACCATGTCTCAAGGATCCCACAGTGCACATGGTTTTTATTGGGTGATTCGGGACTGACGAAAAGGAGTTAGACAAGATGACTAACAAAAGGGGAATTATGGGACGGTTGAAATGGGTGTTAGTTCATATAAATGGGCATTCGGGACCAAGTGGTATAAGCATGGTATGGGACGTGCATGTCTGCTTGTCCAGTTATATGAATTAATGAGATTAGATGAAGAGCATTCATGCATTATTAATAATAATGTGATATTTGGATGTGTGATTGTTTGTCATTTAATTTAATTATATCAATTTCATGTAAAAAGGTTTATGTCCCTACTGAGCTGTGGTTTCACTCACCCCCTAACAGATTTTGCAGGTACCGAACCTAAAATCTAGAGCTTGTGATGATTTTGGCATATCTATAGAGTGTAGTGTGTACATAGCTTGTGGATGAATAATGAGCTACTCTTTTTGTGGATTTTCGAGTAGTTCTAACTTGTAAAATAATGTAAAATTTTTAAGATTTCAAATGTTGTCGTTTTTATTTTATTTTTATATTCTATGTGAAATATTTATTTTATTTACTTAAATGTTTCTTCACATTTTAGTTATAGTTTTTATTAAATTCTATAATTAAGGTGTGAATCACGTCTTAACCCAAGGTTACTTAAATCCGTGGGTTGGGACGTGACACAAACCGAAAAAGGAGGAATTTTGACCAAAGAAAGGGACAATGAATCGTGGGTTCGGAGTTGGGACGTGACACAAACCGAAAAAGGAGGAATTTTGACCAAAGAAAGGGACAATGAATCGTGGGTTCGGAGGCATGATTAATCTAAATATAGACTTATCTAATTTTTTTGAAAATTTGAAAAAAAAAGGTAGTAAGATCAATTTAAGAAAAATAAATAAATAAATAAAAATAGCATACTAACCAACGTTCTTTAACCTGAATGTGTTTCCATCATGTTTATGCCATAATCAACCAAGCGTATTCATCACCAAGCACACATGCAAACCCTTAGAAGACGAGCGATATCATCTCCTTCTTAACCTACCGAAGGAAGGCCCCCCTTCCGAAGCGGTAAAACGCTTGCCGAAGCTCTCAACTACAGAACCTAGAACTATGACACGTGTCACCTCCACAGCAATTTGCACAAAGTCTCATATCGAAACTTTGTGCAAAACTTCCGTTTTCACTTCCCTATAACTAGGGAACAGTGCCTAAGTAAAAAAGGTAACTATTTTCTCACATTTACTGTTACTTTGCCAAAATTACCACAAATAGCTGACTTAAGCATTGGAGAGCCTTCGGCAGGCACCACACCAGTGTCCAAAGCATGACAACTGCTTCTTCCCATTGTCTTCTGTAGGTTCCTCAGTTACCGAATGTTTGCACCTTCTTCCTTGCTGAAGATCCAAGACTTCTCTACCAAAGTTGACCCTTCCAAAAAGAGCATCAACAGTTTGGCGCCGTCTGTGAGAATCGACCTCTGAATCCCAACCCCCTCAACCAGCTCCGCTGGCTCCTTCCCCTATCAAGCCTTGTCACCTTTTCTTCACCCCATACTCTGCCATGCCGAGTGAGGCCAACCATGATACCCAACGCCACACCCCCAGTGGGGGTTCCTCTCGAAAGAAACCTCCAACAGAGGGGGATCTCCAGGTGGAGGTGGAGCGCCTCCGCGCCAGCGTCGCCAAGATGTCGGAGAACTACGAGCACTTTCATACCAAAAATGTGGAACTAGAGCACGACTGCCGAGCCTTGAAGCGCAATTTGGAAGGCACTCGCCACTAACTCACTCAGCAGGACTTCACCCAGGATGTTGAGCACACCCAACTGAACTAGCTAGTCATTTCCCATCATAGTGCTCCCATTCAAACTAGGCCTGACAAAGGCAAAGACCATCTTCATCCAGAGACAACCAAGTCGAGACTTCTCCATATTCCCCCACCAAAAGATCGACCCGACGCCCCAACTAAGGTCTACAGGGATTGTAGGCACCGTATCTCGGAGCTTCGGCCAGAGCCAATCCAAATCCCTGTAGACCTCCATAACCCAAAGGTAACTCAACTTGGGCCCCTACCAAAGCCCACCCGTGCAGCTACCACAGAATAAGTTAGAGATTCAGACGATTGGGAACCTTATAACCCTGAAGACTAGGAGACCCACTATTCCGAAGACTTCGAAGAATGGGAAGACTATCTAGCCCCACCTACCCAACCCTACAAGTCTTCGGCCCCCAACTCTCTCCCTCATGCCGACCTTGCCATGCGACTCCTTTTCGAAAAAGTCCGACCGTTGGAGAACGAGCATCACAGTAGCCATCAAACCTTCTGGGTGAAGCCTCGACCTGGCCCATTTACGGAGCGTATCCTTAATTATCGCCATGAAAAGGACATCCAACTGCTTCGAATCGCCTTCTACACAGGTAGGGAGGACCCCTTAACCTATGTCCATTCTTTCTAGTTTGCCCTGGGGTGCAAGGGTCCCAGTGACGAAGGCATGTGCCTCCTTTTTCCATCCACCCTCGAGGGCGCTGCTCTGAACTGGTTCCATCGGTTGAACCCACAGACCATCAACTCCTTCGACAGCCTGAAGCAGACTTTCTTAGATCATTTCATGATCCAGACCGATCGATTGTACTCTGCGGATGATCTATATATGCTTCGGCAGGGTGAAGATGAACCTTTGCAGGAGTATGCCGCCCGCTTCTGCCATGAGTATTCCTGCTGTCCATGAGTATTCCCGCTATCCAGCCCTACCTACCCAACCAGAGATATCATCAAAGACAACATGGCCCAAGCTTCAACACAAAAAAACAGTCCTCATACTTTAGCTTCTAGGATTTGACATTTTCCAAGATTAGCCACAAAACCACTAGTCCAATCCGGTATGTCATCACAAATTACTCCTCTAGCTCCAATGGTATCATAATCACGCTTACATGAATACATTGAGCTTGTAATAGCCCAAGGGGGGAGGCTCCCAAGCAAGAAGGATTTGACTAAGTAGTCATATTTGAGTACTATACATTTATTAAAGATTGTATTAGAGTTTCTCCAAAGGAAGAGGTAAAAAAAGAAGAGGAAAAGGGTTTGAAGAAGGCACTGATCTTTGATTGCATTTCATGAATGCGTGGAATTTGATATGGGGTTCAATATATGATCGCATTACGCCTCAATCATCATTTACTTCGATTTCGGGGATGTGGGTGGCGGTTGGGGCCTGTGTGGGTAGGGGAGAATTTGCTAGATTTGCTTTTTTAGTTTTTTTTTTTTAAACAAAAAAAGATTTAATTGAAGAATTGTTTTTTATTTATTTTGCCAACATGAAGTCCATGTCATTAAAAAGACTGGGCCCATATATTAAATTACAAAAAAATATCCTGGTTTAGGGGGGAAAGTGGTTCATTTTAAATTTGGGGGCGCAAAGTGAGATTGAGGTTCTGCATATGTTGATATTAAATGGGGGTAAAAATGCTGAAAAGTCTGGCTCTTGCGCATAAAGGGATTCGAACCCCTCTCTTTGTGAACCATGCACCTGCGCCTTATCCAACTCGCTGCGGATGTGTTTGTGATTATATATTCGGCATGTAATATTTATAAGGTCTTTAAGATGTCTGCAAGGCTTGCAAGCTAATATTTATTATTTAGGATAAATTTCTATATTAAAAAAAACAACAAGGAGATTCGAACCCCTCCCATTTTACTCCTTCAACACCTTAACCACAATATCACTTATATTTTTGTGAAAATATGCTAATATATACGGTTTTGTTTTGAATTCTTTACTCCTTCAACACATTAAACTTCTTTAATTAATTACTACATATTTTCTACATTCACAGTGTTTGCCAGCTCGCTATATAATCAACTTAAATCAGTTAAATCCATCATGCAATGCATTTCCTTCCAATTTTTTGTGATAAACTAATAGATAATTGACTAAATAAACATCATGCAAAGTTTCAATAAAAATCTCCAAGTTTTTCTTACAATTTTCGTGGTTTTTATTCAATTTTTATCGATATCGATAATATCCCGATATTTCCATAGAAATTTCCGTGTTTTTGGACTACCGATATTTCCGATATCATCGATATTTTAGACCTTGGGTATAATTAGGTTAACTTTAAAAATAAAAATAAAATTTGTTTATATATTTATAATTCTTTTTAGTTATAGGAATTGACAGAAATACTCCTAAATTTAAGAGAAATTTTAACGAAGTTAGACATAGGTGGTGAATTGCAACAGTTTACAAAGTTCAGGTGGTTAAAACAAAAATTAAAATTTTAGGAGATAATGCACACATGCCTAAAAGTTAAAATGGTATTTATGAAAATTTCCTTTTACTCTATGTTTCCTTACTTGTGTCCTAGACGAAAATGCTAAAACCTAAACATGTATATAAATGACCACTTGTTTTGGGAACAAATATTGAAAATTCAAACTTAGTTAAAAGTTAGGCAATCAGGCCCATGTAGCTGGTTAGGGTTGCCAATATTGCTAGTAAAAAAAGTAAGAAAATTTAATTAATTAGGTTTATGTCCATTTTAATCAAAGAATTCGGCATCAAACTTGTCCACTTGGGGCTTTTCTGCAAGCCTATAAATTGGTTATTCTGTGCACAGCAATCTTGCAAGTCATCAAGAAGTAATATTAATTTATAGCTAGCAAGAAAAGTACTAGTAACACCAATGGCTCCCTTCAAAACAATTCTCTCTTTGTGTGCGTCTTGATTGCTGCAATATTAATTTATAGCAGGTGTGATCCGCATACAAGGGACTGTCAATGGCAATGTGGGTGCCGCCGGTCCCCTTCTCACCCCAAAATTCCCAAGTTCCACCAATTACTTATCTTACATTAATTTTATGGTTTTAATTAATTAATTAAAAATCGTTGTGTTTTTTTGTACGTATCTACACAGATGCTACTGTGGTGCTCAAGTGTGGAGCTACAAATACGACGACTGCTTCCGTGACAACCAGAAGAGTTAGTGTTCTCGATCTTGTTGGATCTTTTGAACTTTAATGTCTCTTCCATATTGTCTAATTGCAACGTAGTGCTTACCACACCACTTAATATATACATCATATATAGGCTTCCATTCCATGGCCTCTAGCTATTTGCTTTTATAACGAGCTGCAAGGCCAAGCTGTGTCATGGAACCCACGAACACGAACATTGACGATACTGAGGATGTCGATGACGGTTGTTCTAACGAGCTGCAAGGCCAATACGAGAGTTGTTGGAGACTAAGTGGCGTTGCAAGCAGCAAGTGGTGTGGTAAGCACTACGTTGCAATTAGACAATATGGAAGAGACATTAAAGTTCAAAAGATCCAACAAGATCGAGAACACTAACTCTAGTGGTTGTCACGGAAGCAGTCGTCGTATTTGTAGCTCCACACTTGAGCACCACAGTAGCATCTGTGTAGATACGTACAAGAAAACACAACGATTTTTAATTAATTAATTAAAACCATACAATTAATCTTTTTAATTAATTATACCCTTTAGAGCATCTCTAGAAGAGTCTCTAAATTTTAGCCAAATTCTAGCTAAAATAGCTAGAAAGCTATTATAAGTTTATAACAAACCACTTAAAGGTGTTTCCTCCAGCAATGTTCTCTATTTTGGCTTATTTGAAATATTTTATTATTATTTTCTATTTCTCTCTCTTTCTCTTATAAATCAAATATATTAAAAAGAAAAGTAGAAACCCAACCCCACCAACCTCCCAAATGTCTCTATTTCTCTCCGTCTTTTTCTCTCTTTCTCTTTCTCTTCAATTTGGCGAGCCTCCATTTCTCTCTCCTCCTTGCTAGATGTAGAGAGCCAAAAGTTGATTCTTGAAAATAGAGAGCCAAGTAAGGAGTCTGCTGGATTGAGGATTTTCCTTTCTTTTGTTGAAGAATGTAAGTCCCACATCGGAAACTTGATTAAATAAAATACAATATATATTGAATGGTTCCACTACTAATATCACCGAAACCTTTTGTGATAAAACTCCACACCTACTGAGCTTTGTAGGTGGTTAAGTTGGGAACAATATCAGTGTTGCTAGTATCAGAGCGGTTTGATTGACTGATATTGTCCCCAATTTAACCACCTACAAAGCCCAATAGGTGTGAGTTTTATCACAAAAGGTCTCGGTGATATTAATAGTGAAATCATTCATTATATATTGTATTTTATTTATTCAAGGAGTTTGCTAGAGATGCTCTTAAAGATGCTATTGCATGACATTACGCCACACACATATTTATGTATCTCTCGTTGTCACATGATGATTTCTCTCAACAAGCAACTTTGGGAAATACGTTAATGTGGTCTTAATATATTGTCGCGTAGCGTACAGATAACTCCTTTCGGACAATTGAAAAAAAATCAACCACGATAACTTGCCCTATAAGCGTGGCGCTCCTCCTAACGGTCACTTTTCCACAGACTCGCCCAAAATGACCGAGTCACCCTCCGAGTCACTCTCTGACTCGCCCTTCAACCGCAACATCGACGACAAGAAGAATGATATCGTGCCCGAAATCCCAATTGAGATTGTGAGCGAGGAAGAGATGGCTCTGCTAGAAGCTGCTTTGGTCTCCGCCCGCGCTTCCTTCTCTGCAATCCCTGCAATTCGCTCCTCAACATTTTCATTCCGCAGCAACGTCAGGTCTATTAAGTCGATCACTGCTTTATCCAAGAGGAGGTTATCGGGTTGCTCCGAACCCGATATTGAGGATTCGGGCGGTTTGAAGAGTGCCCAGAAGAAGACTCGGATGGCTGACTCGTTTTTGCACCGGTTTAGGAAGAAGGGCTTGTCTGTAACTGATATTACTGCCACGGTATAGAATTTCTTGGCTTCCAGACTTCTTTTTCGAAGTTTTTGCAAAATGGGTTTGGATTTGTGTTTGTAAATTTTGAGGCTTTATTGCTGTCTGATTGTGGATCATATGGGATTTTAGGAAATGCGTTTGGATGGTTACGCTGAATGTTTGAGAAAATTGATTTTTGAATTATATATTGCAATGACAAAGATTTATGTGCAATAGAATGATTTAAATTTGTTAGTTTTCTTAGTGTCACATCAATGTGTATGTTGGAAATCTAATAGCAAAATTTGATCAAAAATTTGATCAGAAGGACATCTTATTATTCCCAATTTGAAATCTTGTATTGGTTGGGTAAATGCGTGAGCCGGACTCCCATTGAGCATCTGTATCTCCCTGGAGTGAGTGTGTGAATGCTTTCATTTTCCATGTATTGTGGTGTTTTCCATATATAGTATAGCCAATGCAGCATAATTTAGCAGTACCTGTGGATAAACAATCTCAATAATTTGAACACTGTTATTATTTTGCGAGAGGTTGTGACTACTTTTTTTTGTAATCCAACTTAAGGATTTCAAAAGATATTTGACTTAGATCTATTCTATTTCATGTTAACAACAGGAATGGTGTGAAAAACAAATGGAGTTTGTTTTACTCGTTGGCAAGCGAAAAGTCAGCAAGGCTATGAAAAAAGGCAGTGCTCGCCATGCAAAACTTGAGGAAGAGGTACGCATTAGTGACTGACTTTTCTACTTTTGTAGTGTTTCTGGTTTTGTACTGCATGAATGGTACCTGTTTAAATTTTTTTGCCGAAGTACAAAGCACTCTTCCATACCTTTTTGTTGTTGTAGGGAAATTTATTTGGCTTTTGGAAGTTCTTATTCTTACCTCCATGTTTTCTATGCACTCTTACGATCTGATTATGTTTCTGTACAGGTTGTAAAAAAAGTTAAAGTTCGTATCGAATCAATAGAAGATAGATGGGCTCTGAAGCTTCTGAATTTTGTAACTGGAGTAAATCAATTATTATTTGAAGGATTGACGCGTGAGCTGCCACTGTAAGTTAAACCATCTCTTGTCTCTGATTCCATCTTTGAATCCTGATACACTATTTAGGTGGCTTTTAACGTCCAGATTGACAATGGGTTATTATAAAGGTTTTACCCATGCGAGGTCAAAGGTTTATCTTTCTGTTTATAAATTTATCTTTGTTGTGAACTTGTGAAAATTAATTAGATAAAGGTGGTTTCTTTAGCATGTGTGTTAATTTGATATTATTGGGTCATCATATCAGGATGGCCCATTCTTGTGGTAGGGGATATAGTAGTTCTCTCATATATAAGGAATGACACGGATTAAGCTTGCAGCTCTGATCCTTGCTTAGCAGTTTTCTTATAGGTTAAAGGTTAATATGAGCCCTGGATTGTAAAGATTGTAGTGCCTTTAAGTTAGTGTACATCTTGTCATGTAGCATGATGGAAATGATCCATAATACACATGATAGATAGAGAAAAGATTTAGAAAGTTGTATCGTCTTACCTATAGTAAGTTGAGACTTACTCCGTAGAAATATGCTTCATGCTTCTCTCAAATTGATAACATTTATATATTGGTATGTCGGAGTGGCAGGTTTGTTCTTGTACTTTAGACTTTCAGTTAAATCTCTCTCTCTCTAAGAAATTGGAGAGTTGATCTTTCTAACCTCCTTTCTGTCAGTGATTCGCTATACTTTCTTATCTTATCAGAATAGGTTTTGCAGAAGGGGTATGGATGGTGGGAGTGATTGATGAGATTCGAATGCCTGTAACAGAAACCATCAGAAACCCATTATTAGTTGACACAAAGACTCGTGTGAAAGATACACTTCCTGCTGAACCACAACGAAGAAATGGAAGGTATGCTCTTTTGTTGGTTTATGTTTCATTGCCATTGATGAGAAATGCTCAAAAAATGAAGTCACTCAGAACTTTTGTTTTGGCAGGCTTCAATTAATGTGCTACAAGTATATGTGGGACGATTTAGTTGCTGATAAATTCCCATCCAAGAAGTTTTTTGATTTCTTTTCCTTAAATCCTCATCATATCTTATCTGATGAAATCAGAGAGATGACTGCTAACTCAGGGTTCCCTGCAGAGGTAAAGATTCTCTCCACTTGAATTAATAGATACATACTTCTTAAACCGATCACTTAATAGAAAGATGCTTCTTCGGCAAAGAGCAGCATCTTTTTAGTATGGTCTTCACTTGTTATTGATGGTTTGGCCAGTAACCAAATGACATGGATCAGTTCATAAAAATAAAATGGTATCTAACATAGAGTTTTCGGATAATTACCACTTCAAACGCATGTTTCTATAGCTTTTGTAAAAATTTCTCTTGGTTGTGCAGACCCTTGATGATGTAGTGAGATACTATAGAAACACGTGTAGCATGCTCCCCCCTGCTCATGACCAGCTGTTATTGAGGTGAGAAACTAAAATTTATGCCAGCGGTTTCCATGTTTGTTTTCATGTTTAGTTTCTTATAGATGTTATTATTGAAGTCCCAATTCCTGTGGATGAATATGTTTACCACAAAAGATTCATGTGGTGCATACTAGTTGAGCACACATTAGAAATGAAAGGTAGCCAGTCCATTTTGATTATCCTAATCATCTGGTCTCTAGCTTTGGCCATCTTAAGTTGTTGTAATCCAGTGGACACTGATTTTTTCTTTTTTTTTTTATATTTTAATTTTAATTTTAAATAATGATTTGTAAGAGGCAACATCCAAATCTTATCTCACACCCCTGTTATGTACTTTATGTTAACTTAACATCAATGTTTCAAAAAGTAAGGAGCAAGCTGAACTTGAACGATAGACATTAGTTGTGATGCATAAGTTTACCGATTGTTTGTTCATGTGGACATACTTGGTGACAATATCCTTTGGAAAGACACTGATACGACTGTTTTTGAGTCAGATATGAGTTACAGAAAGATCATTCTTTACTTGGTGAAGATGAGTTTGCATATGACTCTGATTGGGTCAAGAATCAAATTCAGGGTTGTCTTGAGTTCTGGCTAGGAGAGCGAGAAGCCAGTTACACTCCTGAGGAAGAGCGATGGAAATGTGGGTTCTGTCAATATTCTTCTGTCTGCCCTGCTAAAAATGGTAACCATAATGATCCACCAAGTTAGAGAAAAACACTGGCATTGGCGGTGTTTCAATCAGCATCCGCAATAAGGGTACAAAGAAGCACAAGTTTTTAGAGTTGCTTCTTTTGTAATTGCTGTGTTGTATTTGTCCTTAGGATGTGCCATGAATGTATCGTTCATGTTGTATTGTGACCGTTATTTGATTCAATTGTTATAAATATTTTTTGGACGGAGTTGTCAAATTCAATTGTTTGATTGGTAAAGTTTATGAATAGATGTCTCTGTCAAAATTATGTGCAATACATTTAAGAGTTTCTGCAAAGACGTGCATATAATTACTTAAAACTAGTAGAGAGAGCTCCAAGTCAACACATCTTCATACATGATTCATGAACCCTTCAAGTGAAAGCTCTAATTTGTCAGCAGTTCTTTGAATTATCATCAACAGCCAGAAAATGTAGAAATGATTTAAAGGTTACACAAAACTCTCCTTTTTTCTTTTTCTCTTGGTATATGAAGTTTGGCGCTAATAATGAAAAGGAAAAGAAAATGAAAAATAGAGCAGAGTCACAAGACTCCGAAGTCCTAATACTCATAAACTAGAGTAATTTTTTTTAGCGTGATACTCACAGCGCCACATTGTATTATCAATCTATTTATATTGTAACACATAAATTTATTCGTTAGATTCATCCATCCATGTTTTAACACATCAATTATTAACACCAATGGGGTCATACCATAGTGAAAAAATATGTTAGCCCTCAAACTAGTGGTATTAGATTCGAAACCCCAAGACACTAGTGTGTGAGTAAACCCCGTCCCCTTCCTACTTTAGACAAAAAAAATAACACATCAATTATTAACACCACGTAATTGTATGTAAGTAATGGACTTTAAAACTGGTGGGGATAAGTCAAAGTAGCAAATAGCCCGCCGAAACTACAAAAACCATTTGCTTGTTTGCGCGCTCTCTCCCTCTCTTCTTCGTTGTGCTCCAAAAAACCAAGACCCGAGCTAAGAGATGCAAAGTACTGGTATGCTGAACAAGATCAGGTAAGCTTCAGCGATGAACGTGTGACTTTTGATATCCATGCATTTGTGTGCTTGTGTTTGAAATTCTAGCTTTTCCTATTTAATACTTTGGTTTGGCTTTATCAATATAGCAAAGCATTATCTGCCATGAACCTTCTGTGCTATGTTTTACACCTTCATGTGAATCATATCTGTATCTATTTGGGTTCTGGCTGGTGGGTCCTGGCAAACATTTGGATCACTGCTCTGCTCACTACACCAGGCTTATCTATGTTTTGTCTAAATTGATGCCTATTGGATGCTCGCCAACTGTTTGCAATAATTCCTCGTACA
The DNA here is from genome assembly GCF_002207925.1 of Prunus avium. Next base: position 617,170 of record NW_018921323.1, read on the forward strand.
AGTGACATATGAATAATGCTAAAAAATAAAAAATTGATGGTTTCCACTTCACTAAGCAGTTTATGAGAAAACAAAATTTTGTCACACCAATTGTTGGTATAGTGTAATTTGATAGTCATATATGATTTATCTTAAAGTCACAGGTGTAAGTAGATATGTCAAAAATTGGATTTTTTATGGAGAGGAAAACAACATTGTGGTAAAAGAAATCAACAGAATTTGTTTGGCTGGTAATCTGAGGGACAACGTTAGAGGACCCTTTACAACTATGCTCACCCGGAATTTACTCTCAGTCAATGTACCTTGTTTGAGAGGTTTTTCATCAGCGGCAGCTAGTTTTCTTAGAACTGGGGATACACTGAAGCTATCTAGAATATTCACAAGTGAAGATGTCTTAGAATACTCTAAAGTGAGTCATGACTCTAATCCTCTGCATTTTGATTCTGAGTCCGCTCGAAATGCCGGATTTGAAGATCGACTGGTTCATGGGATGCTTGTTGCTGCCCTGTTTCCCAAGATCATATCTTCTCACTTTGTAAGTCTCTGATGCTTTATGTTTTTACTTTTGGCTTGTTTTTTGGTTATTCAGAATGTTACAGTATTTTTTATTATCTCATTAATGGGAGAAGGGAAGGAAAACAAATTAATTAATCAAGCTTACTTTTCATAATCACAAACAAAGAAACAAAAAATTTGAGGAAGCCTTATAATAAGAACCAAATTGGGTGAATATGAATTTCTGTTGTAGAAGTATGTAAGGTTGGAATTGAGTCAGAAATATATATGATCCAAGAGCCACATACAGTTACTTGATAATGAAAAAATTTAGCTATCACATTGTTGAAAAACATCCTATCCTGGACTCTTTAGTGCGAAAGCTCTCCAACATTTATGTTCAGATTTCTTTTTTTTGGTCGCAACCGTTGAGATCCGAATGTCTAATTTCTTGACATTGTTATGGTATTTTCAGCCTGGGGCTATATATGTTTCCCAAAGCTTGCATTTCAGGTTGCCCGTCTATATTGGCGAAGAGATTGTTGGCGAGGTAGAAGCAACTAATATAAGAGAACAGAAGAACAGATACCTGTAAGCTAAATTATTATTTGACAAAGCAATTGTTCTGCAGTGCATGACTCAAATTATATAGAGACTAACTTATCTGGGTGTTTGCTTGCATGTGTGGTTCAGAGTGAAATTCAAGACAGCATGCTTCAAGAATGGTGCTGTCATCATTGACGGGGAGGCAATGGCCATCTTACCTGCACCAGCTGTGGAACAAGCGAATACTTCGGCATGACAGAAAGCCGGTTCAGGGGTGAGCTACTGCCGTATTGATTGAAAGTTCAAAAGCAATTCAGTGTGGCTGAAATTCTACGTATGGTTTAGTCGACTGCTCCATCCCTTTATTTAATAAAAATTTGTCTCAAGGAAATTACATTGTAAACTCTAGAATCTAGATGGATAACGTCTACCTTTTTTATGTTCTTTTTTTGGACGGATGATTTCAAGATTTCTTCAATCGGCTCCGTGGTTCCCAACATTATATCCATGGAATTCGATTGTAAAAGCTGAATTAATTTACAATTACAAGTAAATATGTCTGAGGAAATACTACCATCAGTCGTGTTTCACTAATTTCTGGCCTTTGATGTATCAATGGCCAAAACTTAGAATCCCATTATGCATGGATGGATGGCTAAAAAATCACCCGTGTGCGAGCAACTGAATATAGAGATGTCCTCATATCTCCAATCTACTCGAACCCACTGCTGAGGGGGCTTCCCTGCCAGTCGTGCCATTACTGATCGAACCCATAAAACATTCACAAATTCTTGATTCAATCACCAATTAGCAGTCCATACTTTCCCCAACTTTGATTAAATCATTCAGTTTGACCTTAAATTTTGCTAAAACTAGAATATACTTATTTTGGTTAACCAAATTGTAATATTTCATCATTAAGTTTGAGTTTAAATTTTGCTAAAACTAGAATATACTTATTTTGGTTAACCAAACAGAAATAAACTTGTTTTGCACGAATAAGCAATAATGGCTAGTGTGCAGGGGTGAGCACTGGGTACCACCCACGATCGCCATCACCACCACTATCATGGGTACTGAATTCCCATCGTCACAGAGAGAGAGAGAGAGACAGAGAGAGAGAGAGAGAGAGAGACCTTTACTCTATTTCAAATTTTTTTTTTCCCAAAATCTATTTCAAAACTTCAATTGCCTATATACACAAAACTTCTCAATAGAATCAACTCGTCAAAATTTCCTTCTCCTGACATACAAAATTTTCTCCTTCATTTGAGCAGTGAAGCTATCTCTTCATAGAACACTGGCATCATCAAAGGAAATTGTACGAGGTCAATCTGGCCTGGCCTGGTCTGGTCCATCATGCCTCTAAAATGAATACAAACCTCAGAAAAATTCCAGCGTGCCATCAATGGTGGCAGGTGGGTCAATTGCAATACAGGTAGCCTTTCCCTCTGAATGCAACTGGGGTAACTTGTTGGCCTCCTTTGCTGCAACCCCTTCTGCGGTCCATAAGGTGACATGTGGCCACTCATTTTTCGATACTACTCTTTCTCCTTCAACAGAGCCAAGGCTGGCTTCAAGTGCAGCCATTTTATCCGAGAAGAACAGCTTAGTTAGATCCACAGGGACCGTTTTGTGGAGGAAGGTGCCATAACTAGCCACGGCAGTAACACCGTGACTTCTCTTATGTGCAAGAGTAACATGAGCCTTATTAAGATTCTCCAAATGCTTGTCTTTAAGGAAAGCTCCAGCTTCACTATTTTTCGCAGCCAACTGCATGAACAGAATACATGCATGATGAAAACAATTCAAGAATGAAATACACACGATTCAGTAGTATAAATTTCATAATCCAAAAAAAAAAAACCAATGCTCTTCTGGAGTGAGAAGGATTTGCGCTCCAAATCTGACTTTATCAGAAATAAGCAATGCATATAATCTGATGTAAACAGAAGTATAGTGCAGATGCAGATGAAGATTTGTCTGTCATTTCATTCTTGGCCAAAATTAAGGCACCGCCAATTCTTTTTTGGTATACAAGCAGCAGGAAATCAGGCATACATGGCAGTCAAGTGAAAAGATCCGGCCCACAAACACGAGGCTGCACCAGCCTCAGTGGCAGACTAAAAGCAGACTATGATAGCCATCCATTGTAAATCTTAATAAGCACTGTATTCACTAGATATTAGAAAATAGATATTCTCTCAGGGCTAAAGCAGAGCTGCAGAATCAAAGGTTCCTCTTCGCCTGGGCGAGTACAAAAATTTTACACAATGTCACCCAAGCCCAAATTGCAATAAACACAGCAAAACATTCCTAGCCCAGAAATCTGTTAGCCGCAGAATCAAAGATATGCTTCTCAAGGACTTTTAACAGTGACTAAGAACAAAACTTAGTAGTTAATTGGCTAATTTAAAAATCATACAGGTTGAAATTAGTAGTTGTTTGTCCAAAAAAGGATTTTATTTCATCAGAAGTCAGATGAAACAAAATAAGCAATTTAGATTCTAGTTCATATTATAAAGAAGAGATGAGTAGGCAAATATTCACTTATATTATCTGGTGGATTTTAATTAAGTTCTACATGATATTGCCAGTAAAGGGACTTGTAAGAATAGATGAGAAAGCAAACATTGACTTACATTATCAAGCAGATCACTGATTTCCGTAACAGGCAAGCTAACGGCAGCAAAAACAATGGCCCCAAACTTCTTCTTCCCAGTATCTGGAGTTTTGTACTCACCTTGTGCAATTTTTCTCAGCTGTTCTGATACGTCCTTAACAGCAGACTCAAAGGGAACCTGAGGACATTAAGATTGTACAGAGAGTTCATTTAATTATCTGAAAAATTTATGGTTCACCAAGCAAATTCCAGTGACTGTCACTGTAATAGAACTGGACAATGCGGAATCAGCAGCTCAGAACGTAAAAAGGAAAAAACAAAAACAAAAAATGATTCCAACCTGAACAGAATTAAGATACTCTGCATTGCCAAATAAAATATCCCGCAACTGTTTCTCCCATTTAGCCCACTCCTTTGCATAGGTTCCCTTTGTTGACTCCACTCTGAGTACAGGTTTACAAGCAAGCAGGTAAGGTAACCACATGAAAGCAGCAGCAACAGTGGTTAATCAATGACTAGCCAAATTATAAGAGCTATGCTACCAAAAGGGTTTAAAATGGTACTGTTTAGAAAGACAGCTAAAAGCTCTGTTTTGTTGAAATGTCAATTAAGTGGGAAAGTAAGGTGAAAACGAAAGAGAATCTCCGTTGTGCTAAAATCTAATTTCATTGGTAAGTCTCAACAAAAAGATTAACATTCTATTCTTTACAATTAAAAGGGGAAAGAGGAGTTTCATTATAGAGGATCTATTACAATCATGAAATTTCAAAGCCAACAAGGAATTGAAAGAACAAGCCTTGGTTCACACCAACATGATCTAAAGCATGCATACAGTTGCATTACCTTCCATGTTTGGCAGTGTGAAGCTTGTATAGATTTATTCCCTCCTCCAGAATAGACTTCACAGGATCGGGCAATGGATTCCTGGGTACGCAAAATAAAACCTCCATAACATCAACGTAATTGCATTGCAAGAGGACACATATAAGATTTATATTTTACACAAACAAACCCCATAGCAATAGTGTAACTGCATGGCAAGTGAGGACAGATAATACAAACAAAAATATAACTCATCATATGCTTTGTGGAATCAATCCCACAAACCAATTTATCTTTTCTTTTATCCATAACAGTTTTGAAACAGTCGCATTAAGCAGTGAGAGCACAATCTTTTAATTCAAAATTTTAGTAAATAAAAGTTAAGTGATATATATATATATATATATATTAAAGATTTTTCATTATTAATTACTCAACCGAAATGAGAATTCCCCTTAATTTTTAACACCACCACTATCCACCCACCCATGAATTAAGGAATGAAAAGAGTGCTCCTAGAAAAACCCCACCTTAACTGGTGAACGATTTGATGTATCATGAACAGTTTTCCCCTGATATTTATCATTATGAAATAATACAAGGTGCATTTTCAAAATAGAAATTAACCAACATGAGAGGCACCAAGCCTTTTGTTTTTCTTTGAAAAAGAAAAAGAAAAACTACCTATCAGATTTCAGCAATGGCATCTTGACAAGTGAGCCAAAACGCTCTACTAATTCGCCGTCAAACTCCCGGCGACTCTGAAAATTTAGACAATAAAAATTCATAAAAACGAAACAAATTTAGGTGCATCAATATAGCATGAAACAGAAAATTTAAATACACAAATCATGTCATGCCTTGCCCTCATAAAGGTGATAGAACATTAGCAGCACATAGCCAGCATTTGGAGATTCCTTGTCAAGGTTTCCCTTCAGAAATAACAAGTATTAGGAACATGGTAATAAGTGGAGGTGTCAAATGATATTTTTGAACAAAAGGAAAATGTACAAATAAAATACATACCGGATGATTAGCACGTTGAAGCACCCGAAACATGAAAACCGCTAATGCATCAAGCGAAAACGGATTTGAATCGGTTCCTGCACATTTAAAGACCACAATGTAAAAGCATACAATGCCCTGAACATCATTTCCTACACAAATCAAGGAACATTCTATTCATTATTTGACGACAGTAGTGATCCTAAAGTGAACTGGAACCCAACAAATAACAGCCTCAGGAGCAACAGAACCTTCAGAATCAGGAACAACTGGAACTGCGGAGGCCCTGGTGCTGTGGCACATGTCTTCTATCTGGAAAAAAAAAAAAACAGATGCGGAAAATAATGGTGTAAATCTGACATGTACAAAACAGTAAAGTTTGGTTTGAGAAACTTATAAATAGAAAACAGAAAAATTCCTGACATTTTGTTTTAATTTACCCCAAAAAAATTGTTCATATGTAGAGAATTTTCCTAATGTGTCCTCTCAATTGAGTTCTTGGCCTTAAATTCACAAGGACACTTTGCCACGAAACTGTAGCCAACAATCTTGTTGGTCAAGATGTTATTTCAGTTCCTTTAGGGTACCGTTTTAGTTTCTGGATCACCGAACCATTTAGGGTTTTAAAAGCAATCCACTTTTACCGATTAGTCCTTTAGAAAGTAACTAGCATAGGGCAATAAAGTCTTTGGTTAGGACCTTTGGCAACAAAGCAGCCTCCGCATGGGCTAGATGGAACACAATTTCTGGATACTCACGAATGGATTGTAGAACAATCCTTGAAGTGAATCATGGCAAAGTGAATGCCAATAGAAAATTACCTGTCTCCATACTTCTTCATTTGGTGCATTCTTGTCTGCAAGCATTATTGAATATGGTTTTCTCCTGCGCTCATCAGCAACCTTCTGCCAATATCTTCCTGCTTATAAACAAGAAACAAATAACCTTACTGTTAACTAGTCAAATAATCTTTTAGCATACTAATTCACAAATCATTCTGACAATAAGATACCAACGGATTTATTCTGAAAAGAAAGAATTATCTAAATAAAGGCAAGGATAATATACTGAGAAAATGGGTGGGCAGTCCAGAGATCTTTCCAAGTACTCTGAAAGGTTTCCCATCCCCAATGTGGGACAATACTCTCAACACATGTAATAAAAATATGGATCATGCAATTGAGAAGAAAGCCTCAAATTCTAAGATATTTTGAAATTTTCACGAAGCCCAATCATATTCTATATGTCAATAATTTGCATAAATCCATATGTTTTGCTATTACAATGTACAAATCTTAGAAGTAGTTTCGAATTATTGCAGTAATTGGAAGTGAACTTTCAGGCTAGAACTGGTAATATATCACTGACATTATTGCCAGACTTTCATTCTAGCAAGCTTCTAAAAAATTTCAACTAGTATACATAGAGACAGACAAACACACTAATCAACACCATGATCAAGGATAACTTTGACATGAAGCCATAATGACCTGATCAGATTCATACATACAAAGATACCAACACTGGTCAGCATGATGATGAAGGATATCTATGATATGAATGCATAATGGCATGATGAAGAAACTGCTAGAATCCCCCAACTTCAAAAATGCTAATTTCAAATGCTTAGCAAGCAGTAATTAACCTACAACATTTATTCGAGAATACAATTACCTTTGATAAGGTCACCCATCAGGCTTTGAATTGGCCGATCGTCTCCCATTCCACCTGGGGCATTTAGTAGTTCCTTGCATAGTGCTGACTTAGCAGAACCAGGTAGTCCTGAAAATGCCAATCCAAGAAAGGAATATCAAGACATGCATAGACCAAATATCCCATCAAAAGATATTCAAATTCATAAGGGCACACTGGGAAAGAAACATAGCTGAAATGGTGGGTGCAATGTAAAACCATGGGAGACATTGGCTTCCCAAGAAATGAAAAAATTTCCATGATGTATAAGTAGAGAAATATCTATTCAATGTTGTGTATTGTATTCATAAGAACTTCTCAATGTTCTAATTAAAAACCACAACTCAGTTGATTTGGCAACATTTTTACCAGGAAAGAAGACAATCAGACCCTCAGCCTTTGGAATGGTGTCCCTGGCTGAGGCACTGGGGCTTGATGGTGCAACCTCCCGGTCCCTCTCAAGATCACCTTCTTCGTCTCTTCCTCCCTCAACAATGGCCAAGAAATCTTCAGTCCTTACTAAGTTTCCAGCAGATCCTATGAGAGCCTGATTTTGTGGACTGCGTTTTGCATACTGTTCAAGAAAAGGCTCAGCCTCACTGAGGTACACTGATGACGACAGCTGTTTGTTTCCACATTTCCTTCGTATATACACAGCCCTGAACATGAAGGGACAAAATTCTAGCAACTGAGAAGAACAAAATCACAAAGTCATAAGCACCAAGAAAAGAACAGAGTAATGTTATATAAAATCACCATTCATCAAGCATCTTGCTGAGTTCCCTCTGCTTTGCTGCTGAAGTTCCCCATACTTTCATTTGCCTATAATGACAGAGGCAATGGAAAAATAGTTCATAAAACAAGATTCTGTCAAACTAGCATGGAAATATTGCAGTTTTTAGCAATAAGGTAAGCACTACGGGGTCTCTTTCATTGCAATAAATAACCACTATACTAGTTTACAACATCATTTTTCTCATATACCCATTAGATTTAAAAAAAATGTAGCTCCAATTATGTAACATCTTTTTGTGACCAAACAAGATCTTACGTAACATCTTTTTCGACCAAAAAAAGATCTTACGTAACATCTTTAAACCATGCTGTGAACCATCATGTTCATGAATTGACAGGTGCTAGATTTTGTCATTCAATAACTTTGAAGACTTAATATATGTACAATAAACAATGGTGACTAGTGGCTAAGTTTATAGAGAAATTACAACAGTAGAAGTCCTATCAGGAAGGAAAAAAGTGGGTTCGGAGTGGAACATGAAGATTATAGTCCACAGGTCTAGAAAGAGTGGTCTTTTTTTGGGAAAGTAGAAGGAGAGGTCATAGTTGGTCATGCTGTCTGCAATAAATTACCAAAAATATTATGTTCTGAGGAAAGACCACATAGATAACAGGCAGATCTGTATTGCTTCTGGACAAGAAGCTCCAAGGCGCTGTTTCTAATCAATAAATTTTTTGGTCAAAATATCAGAACTGACGACGGGTTTTTGGAGTTAACTCATCCTCACAGGGTCACGAGCATTTGTCCTGCCCATCGAAAAATGTGAATCTGGCAGGTTAGTTTCCACTTTCTGGGATATTCAATTTGATTAAGTCGTAGTACATAAGTTCCAAAGACTATACTTGCATTTGTCCCCTATACATGTCCAGTTGATCATTTTCCAAAGACATGACTGTATACAGTACCTCAATCCCCAGATGCCTCATTTCAAGTTTCAGACACAACATGTAAGATAAGCTCAGAAACTCACCTCAAGTAATAGGCTTTATAAGCAGCTGGACCTTCTTTAAAAAGAATTGACAAACCATTACGAATCAAAAAGGTTCGCAGCTGCAGTGAAAGATAAGCACAAGCAACGTTTAATTCTTTGAACCCTCATAAGAAGATTCCAACATTGAATGGTACATACTGGGCAACTTTTTAATTTTATACTTCATATCCACCCATGTTTCCATTTTTAATCCCACTTTGAAGACAAAACAGGTAATAGCCTACCATTTAACATATTAAAATATAGCTGGTCTACTAGTATTTTCCTTCAATTTAATAGTCACTTCCTATAAAGAAACTATTTGCCCTTCGCTCCTTCATTCACCATACTGAATTTCCATAAGAATTGTAGCTGCAATCTATTCTACTTTAACCTTGCTAATCCAGAAGATATAATCTTTAACTTGCTAGTATTATAATGCACCACTTTCATAGCCATTTTCAAACAATAAAAAGGTACATTTATCAGCCATATATGTTTCACAAGTATTCTTCTAAGCAAGAATAATATTTGACATGTAAAAGAGAACAACCAACATACTAATTTTGCTTCCTTAATATATTTTTGTGAGTAAATACCTTCCTTTTATGATATGAATGCATACCTTATATGTAAGAAATTTCAATTTTATCATTAAGTTTGCATCTTCATCACCCAATCCATATTTTCCAGGCATATCACTGCTAACGTCTTCCACAATGCTACTTTTGTCTTTTGCTATCTCAGCAGCTCTCTCCTTGCTTGCCTTGAATAAATTAATGTCAACAAAAAAACCTACATAAATATGAAGTGCATCAGTTACTAAAATAAACAACTCAATGAAGTAAAAACAATATAAGGCAAACATATTCTTCAGGTTTGAAGATATTAAGGCATGACATATGTGTGCATTATTCATTAGAGAAACACATGCATTGTAGAAAGGCTCATAGAATGTTATATGGGCTTATACTTCCAGTGGTAAAATACTTAAAACCAAACCTGCGATGAGAGTTTGATTCTCACCCTCCCCTCAAACCAGGCCTGATGCCTCATTTGTACCAAAGTGAAGGTTAATACAATGATTGAAAGGCTAACCAAAATGAGATTCATCATCCCCATGCCCAACGGGCATACTTTACATGACCATTATTGAGGATATAACCAAAAATGTGCATTTCCCAGAACAGAAATAACAATTAACTGGTTATAAGCATGATGTTTTAAATTTCATTTAGCAAAGGTTTTTTTTTACCTCGATATAAAGGCCACAATCCTGGCTTTGACCTGAAATACACCAAACCTTTTACTTTAATGAATTCACGACATGTAAAACAAAATAAGAATAAAAATATAAACAAAGGCAAACTTTCAAGAAAATAAAAAACTCAATAAGATAATAGAGATTAGAGAGTGACTTTGAAGTTTGAACAATACCTCATCTCTTTCTGGTAACGTCGAAATGCGGAATCACTATGGACATGGACGACCATTTTATAGAAAAGGTTGTCACTTGATATGGAATCAATTTTGTGGTAGTTATAGTAACATTTAAAGGCAGCAGGATAACGTTTCTCTTTCATCAAACGAATCATTTCCTGATTCAACAAATAAAATATTAGTCCAAACCAAATCTAACACTTTGAATAAAAAAAAGGCCCAAAAACATGACAGAACCATTGAACTTCCACATGCAATTCATAATTTGAATGAGTCAAGGAGAAAATTATTTGCAAAAGAACGATACACAGTGAGAATGTCTACACAGTGGAAACATGAATGAAGCCAATATGTACTAAACCATTACAAAAACATGTAGACAAATCGATGCATGCATTTAAGATGGATTGGATTTCAGAAGTAATATTTCATGGAAGGTAAAGTTTTACGAATATAGTTTGAAATGAAAACTAGACTGACCTGCAATTTGGTGGTAGAAAAATCAGCAGCATGAGATTGTAAAAGTTTTGATAGCACCAATTTATTATCTGCATTTCTGGAATGGGCATCACCAGCTCCAGTTCCAAGCCAGTCTGAATGGTCAGGGCAAAAAGAGGAGCCAACACCCTCAAGAATCGCTTTTATTTGCTGCATGAAGATTTTCAGAAAGATTAAAAAAATTAAAAGTATTGGATCTGCCTTCCACCTTTGTTGATAAAGTCCGAGCACAAGAAATCTCATATTCGAAGAATTAACCATTACCTGCTTTTCACTCGACCTATTTGCAGCACAAAGCTCCCTTACGCTAGGTCCCAAATCAAGACCAACTGAAACATAAATCAAACACGGTAATATTTTAAATAATAAAAAGAAATATTCAAAATTGACTAGCATTCTCATATGTCAATAAAATTATCTTCAAGAGGAGGGTAATGGGAAGAACTTCAGCTTTAAATGGATTTTCAAGTTCAGGCAAGTATGAATATATGTCATCAGTTCAAAACTAATTTTTTTTTTTGCAGTATCAAATGAAAAGGAAATATTTGTTCATGACTCTACTAGATTAGTGAAAACAGTTTAACATGCAAGCACAATTACACAGCCAGAGAAAAAGGAAAGGATCTCAACTATTTTATTTGAAGAGATTAAGATCCATCAGTGGATATCTTGATCAATTTCTTTCTCTTAGTTCCAATATATCCATTCTTTCTCAACTTTTCTCATATCAGTTTTCTTTTACAAGTCCCAAAAATACTTTCAATGTCACACAAGCAAATCAAAATTTTGAAATATGTTATTTTAGATGTTTATAACCAAGAGTAAATTGTTGACTGTGTTTATGACCCTCATTATTCCTCATTCTTCTAATAAGGCAATTTTTGAATAAATACAAGGAACTGTTGCTGTGTTTTTTTTTAAACTTATTCAGTTCAAGAGATAAATCCAAGAAGGGACTAGGTAGAACTTCATATCAAATAGTTTGATTTGTGCTTACATTATCACTACAACATTCTAAAACACAACTTAGATATGCTTACCCAAAACAATCTCAACCACAATTTTTAAAGCAGTAGATAATGAAGAATGCATCAATGGGTGAGACAAACATTAGGTCTTCTCTCCCCTGAATCAAACCCGAAGTGTTGACTCTACCATGATAGGTTGAACCTATAAATTGCAAATTTAGTTTTTGGAACCGATGCTTTAGTCCAAATCTAATGAACAGATACACATACGTAATTTTAAGCAGTATTAATAAGCCACAAGGGAGCTTCTAAGAGGGTGCCTTCTTGAAGAAAAGAGCGGACCACATCTGGAGACAATCCTACAATGTGCTCCAATGATAAGGAATGTTTACTTTTTATTTCCTTATTCAAGGATATCCTTGCAAAAATATCAGCCAAATTTAAAACAACTTAGACATTTAATTGTGATGAAATAAATAGATGAACATAATGTTATAAACACTGAAATAATTATGGTGATAATCCAACAGTTAAAGACTTGGATTTGGCTGATTTTGGTTTGGGGGGGGGACATTTTATGGAGTTGCAGTGTGTGCTGTAATTGGAGGAAAATAAAAGGATTTTTGAAGAATATAGTGGGAAAGGATGGAGGTATTGAGGGATAAATTCCGGTTTTGGACATCACTGCGGGCCTTATTTTCTTCAGAGTTTTGGGCCATACCTTTTTTATTTTCTATTTTTGCAGATTGAGGGCTGTTCTTCTCTCAATTTCAGTGTTGAGTATATGAGTATAACACATCAATACTGTATGGTCGTTAGGAATTAGTGACTGTTTATACCTTTTTGTTACTGTAAGTGGACAGCTTGCCCACTGTGAATGTACCTTTTAATGTGGTTCAATAAAACTTTGGTTATAAAGCCAACCTATCATTTTACCTTCTGTTAGCAGACGAAATTTCATTTAGGCACAAGAAATGGAAAGGGAGACAAGAGTTGAATAAATTTCAAGAGTGAATTGTGGCTGAATCAAAATAAGACCAGACCCAAAAGACAACAAAAAAAAAATCCATGTTGATGGGATCTATAATCCAAAAAAAAAATAGACGAAAGAATGAAACACATCGTACCTCCATCCATTGGTGGAGGAGGGAAATCATTCAGGACTTTCTCCATGTGTTTTGAGCTCTCCTGGCTTACAATACGAGCAACAATACCCTCTAAGATTTCACCCTGCTCCCTTACATGCTCTTTTGAACCTGCATACAGAATTACAATTGAGTTGGAAACCTCACAAATACCTCTTGAAACCAGTATCCAACTAAGGCTAACACAAAAATATAAACACCAGAGAAAATGGCAGATCTGATTAATTGAACACCTTTGTGATGCACAACCATCCATTGAGAAAACCATGAAAAAATGTGATACTTTCTTTATTGAGTTTATTTTAATTTTAGCAACAGTATCTATGTTCCCAATAATTTTTTTAAAAGCCTCTTTGCCAAGTGACCTGCAATAAGCTTGAAAGGCTAAGAATACATGGATATATGTGTTTCAAAGGTGTAAGTGTAGGATTCCAAAGGGCCAAACGTAGATGGTCTTTCAAGAGGCTGACCGATCAACAGTCCTTTTACCATGTATTGGTACAAATTTCAGACTCGGCTTTTCCTAGGTCATTTGAATTCAATAAACTCCTATGAGTTACAATTTTCTATCCCTTCCTTCCATGTTCCATATCATTTGTGGCGTAGTTATTGGATCGATCATGTCCAAAAAATAAGTACTGTGATGTATTATAATATAGACACAACGTTTTTGGTTCTATCACTTCGGGTCTTTATTCTTCCCCTTTATCCTACAAAGGTTGTTTAACAGGCAACATTTCTGAAAGTTAAGCTGACAAGAATCACTAGTAGCGAATATCAAAATTAAAGCAAATGCACTGAAGAGTTTACCAGGTATGGATATATCTGCAATTTCATTAAGAGCTATGCATACAGGTGTTGCAGTTCCTTCTTCGCAGAGAGCATCAAAGGCAGCAAAAAGTGATGTCACTGCTTTCCTTTAGTTACAAACAAAGGAAAAGATTAAACAAGACCCAATCAATTTTGATATTATGATCTTAGCATTCATGTATAATGAAAATGGAAATAGTTGGTCATCACCTTGTTGAGAACAGCCATACATGATTTGTCGGTAGACGCCATTTTCTACAGAAAGCAATTATCTCAGGGGTTGCATAGAACTTTGGCTTCCCATTGCCCAAATCTGTGACTGCTGTCACTACAACTGTTTAATAAATAAAAAACACATAAGCAGAATTTTTTTCTAAGAATGTTGCATTGCAAGAACTAAGGAAAAAAAAGAAGATATGCAACAAGAGATGCTTTACGGAAATAAAAGACAAAAAGATACAGTAGTGGGCTGCAAAAGGGAAATTGCAATAACCCATTATAAAAATAAATATATAAAAAACCAGCATCTAAGTGTCAAATACCAAGTATAAGTAAAGTTGTCTACAAAGAAAAAAAATGATAACAATGACAATGATGAAGATGATGATAAAGGACAATTTATACCATGTGAAAATCTCAAATAAAATTAAGAAAAATTATTTCCTCTAGCCCCAAAATAAAGGTACATCTGTAAACCAGTTCAAATTATACAATACAGTGGCAGAGCCAGGGGAGGGCAACTCTATGCTGACTTTACAGAGTACTTTAACAAAATCCACAGGAATATGAATTAATTAAATGACTCAATACCGAAATCTTCCTTAGGGCGCTGTCCGTGGTCTCCTAGAACAGCAGTTACGAGTTCCATTGATATGCACACACGGTTCCTCTGAAAGAGTGACCAACAAAAAAGTTAGATTCCAGAAGGCAGGGGAAGGGAGCAAGAAGAGTTATTTAAGCATAATAGTTGGTGACTAAGTTATTAAATAAACAGAATTTGAGAATAAAATTTGTTTAGGAACTATCAAAAGCAGCCTTAGATTTGACTAAACAAAGCACATAGAGGAAGAATTTGATAGCTTTTAATGGAGTTCAGTTTTCTTTATGATCAGGTTTCTCATGTGAATAGCACCTCAAGAAAATCATTGAACTCTGCTTGCATTTTTGCTGCTTCACGTCCCCATGCCTCCCGAAACATCCGTCCAAGAACAAATACACCTACAGCAGTGTATCTGTAGTAGAAATAGAATATTCAGCAAACCATGATGAACCTATATAAATGAGTACAGAGCAAGCAAGAAATACATATATAATGGATACAACCAGCACATTAAATTTCAAGAACAAGTTTCTATCAATCAGAAATGTTCTCCCAAAGTGGTTCCAGAACTTGCCCGGTAATCAGATTAATTGAAGTATACCTCCAATTTGAGGACATTAAGCAATAGAACAATTATATTTAAGAAATTCATGTCCCTTTTGCTGTGCACTGCACATATCATTCCCACTTCTTCAAGACATGTTAGAAAATGAGCTACTCATAACAAGCAACAAGGATGGGCTACCCAAGTGTACCACTCATACCCCCAAGATGTTTAACATGCATGGCCATTCATTGATCTTTTCTTTCATTGGTTGGATTGAGCAATTAAAATAAAATAAAAAGGATGGAAGAAATGGTCGTCTCGTGCGTACATATTCCCAAAGCTGTTTTTGGCATATGCCCCACCCTTATCACCAGCGTACATAAAAAGAGACCCAGAGTGTTTAAGTGAAACCTGCAAAAAGGATCATTATCAATAAATTCTTCAGATAAAAAAAAACTAAGCAAAATGGCATCAAAATTAGGATGAATCAACTAGAAAACTGTAAATTTAAGCAAGCATAAGCAACTGGAGGCTCTCCAACACTTCAGAGAGAACAAGAATTATTGTTAACATGAAAGCCAACAGATGAAATTTCCATGCAAAAAGAAAGAAATGCAATTTTTGCAAGTAAAACAAAGAATTCATAAAAACCCCTTACCTCCAAGGTAGCCAAGCCATTAGATACCATCTCTATCATCCTTGTCCTTATCTGAACAAAGACAGATTAACCAGACAAGAATTCAGGTATGATCCAAGAAAAAATAGATAGTCTAATCATTATGTAAAGGCAAGTAGTAATCGAATCACATCATTCTATAAAAAGATGACCAGATTGCTGTTTGTTTCTCTTGGCAATATGAGATGATCCAATGAACACGACATCATTGTTCGAGATAGCCTTATGTATGGTTATTCCCATACAAGAGACGCAAATGGGATGGAAAGTTTGAAATTGGAAAAGCATGAAGACAAAAATGTACCTCCTGATCTGACTTCTCATTTTCAAATTTGGGATAGAAAGTAGCGCGCACTTGCACCTGAGCATATGTGGAGTTGTCCACAGTAAAATTTTCCAACAGGTCACCCTTGAACAACTTACTTAAACCAACACTGGTTTTTTTATCTGCTGCTTGTCCAGCTCCATTGCCTGAGATTCCAACTGTACTTTTATCAACAGGTGCTTCAACTTCTATTGTCTTAGCTCCACTGACTGTCGAATATGATTTAGGAATCCAGATTCCTTTCTGACCTTGGACTAGACCCTGATTTACCGACTGGACCTTCCCAAACTGTATGGGTTTAACTGAAGCATTGGTCTGCCCACTGCTTCCACTGAGACTCAATCCGCCAACTCTGTTAGTGGCAACTTCCACAGCAGCTGCTGATGAATCCCCTGTGGAGGTTGGTTGGCTGTCAGTCTTTTGTTTTTCTGTCCACTTTTGTTCTCTAAGCCCGCCCCTTCTCTGGAAAGCAGACCAAACATCTCAATCATACTATTAACTCTAGGAAAGCTGAACTAAAGTAAAAAAAATTACAGTATCCTCTCTCTTAATCACATTGCAGTAAGCCTGTGAGGCTCTTGGCTTCATCAGGAGCAATGTGAATTTAACTTCTAAATTGCAACCAGACCACATTTAGATATGTATACAATCACCCATGTGCACCACACAGACATGCATGCATACATATTCATATGTGTAATTTCTATACTACTAGGCTATACAAGACTACCTGATATTGACATAAGGAAACTAACCTAGTTTTCACTGAAACTAATATCATATTAAGAAGTAACCATACAGTGCCTAAATACCACATGGAATTACAAAGCTAAATTCAGCCATAATTAGCAAACGATCATCATCTACAAAAACAACACCTTTCAAAATTAAACCTAAATTGAAATCACAAATAGAAATTAATCGATTTCCAACCAAACTTTGGGACAATAAACCACTGAGACGCCGATCAACAAGCGAAACCATCACCAATCAATTAAAATCACATTGCTCCGCATTATATAAACAAATATAACTCAAACGAGCTTCGAAAACACAGAAAATGATCGCTGGTAGAATAAAAAAACAGCGTAAATTTGGAAGAAAAAAAATTGGTACCTGGTTGTAAGGCATGGTCGAATGCGAGGGAGAATTGGAAGAGGAGAAAGAGAGCGAGAGAAAGCGAGGTTTGGCTGTGTATGCGTACGAAGGAGAGGAGGACCTGAGGAAGAGGAAGGTTCCGGAAACGAGGGCTGTAGACGAAGACGAGAAGGCAAGAGG
This sequence comes from Prunus avium, assembly GCF_002207925.1. The sequence continues at coordinate 634,626 of NW_018921323.1, forward strand.
GAGAGCGAGAGCATAGATGATTTTCTGTGACGCCCACATTCAATCGCTGCTTTCGACGTGCAACCTTCTACGCTTGTATTTTTATATGAGAGAGAGAGAGAGAGAGAGAATGTGGATGAGTAGCCAAGTGGAAGAGACACACGGCGGGTTATGGAGGTTGCTGCACTGGGATTTTGTGTGTTATAAACCTTGGAAGTAGGAACAAGCGGCGACCGGGTTCAGGGGAGAGAGAGGTGCTCGGGATTCCAATTTTCCTGTTTTCCTTTTTGCCTGTACCTCCCTCGTACCTATCTACTTTCTTGACATCTGTCCCTTCTAACATAACAGTGTTAACCATTTTAATAAAATTAAACTAAAAACAAAAACCAATTATAAAAATAAAATAAAAATAAAAACAAAAACCAATCATAAAAAAAATAAAAACAAAAACCAATAGCCACCACTGCCCCACCCAAACTGGTGGTCAGCCAACCCACTCATCCAACCTGGTCAGCCACCCCACCTCACTGGAGGAGAGGGGTTGCCGCTGAAGAGGTTCATGCTCACATAGATATTTGAGACATTTGAATTTACGCCCATGAATTATCGAACTTAGAAATCCGATCAAAGTAAAGCTCAAATCTTTATCCAGATATCCATGGGCTGCCTCGAAGATATCTTCGTGCATAGCAATGGCGGTTGTCGATGCGGCTTTCATGCCCGCTCTCCGATCACACCTACGCCGACTCTTCCTTCTATAAAAATCCATAATTTCATATTTTTCACCTTCCGCTACGCCGATGAACCAAAGCTCTAAGGCCACTTCCACTGCAAAGGGCAAGGGCAGGCAAAAGGGAGCCCCAGGCCCAAAAAATCCCTCTAGCGCGCAAGATCCAGCCCGAGCAAGGGATGGGACCCACCAGCCCTAGCAAGCCCACAGGCAAGAATCGCCTGTGCTGTTGCCCGAAGGCTACTGACGTCAGCGTTGACCCACAGTTGCCATAAAACCAACAGCTACAAGTCGCGTGGCTTCTCTTAGAGCCTCTGATCCAAAAATCTTGTCCAATCCAACGGTTGTCCATTTTTTGGCTTAAAAAAATTGAAAAAATATGTAAAAAAATATCAAAAAATTATGGAATTTTTTTCTACAAATACCTACCGATATTATTTACTTTCCACACCAAATCTTCATACAAATTCATCTCCTTCCAATATTTTTCACTTTCCACACCAAATTTTCTACTACAAAATTTCATTTGTGTAAAAATACAAATGGTCTCTTCCATCAAAGCCGGAAGGTCGTGGACAAACGTTTGAAGCGGTCAAAATCTTGGCGACAAGGTAAAAAAAAAATTAATTGCCTTTTTATTCAATTTAATGTCTTTTTTTTTTATTTTTTTTATTTCTTGCATTTCCAATTTCATTTTTTTTAATAGATAATTCAAGACAAAACAAAAAAGAGGAAAACCATTAAACATGGCTCCTCAAGTGAATAATGCCTGCAGTCGGTTCTAGTGGTGTGTTTCGTGTCGGAAATAATGGCACTATTACGTCCTCCAAAGGAAAATACTCCCCCACATCGTGATCCAGTGGAACCGCCTCCGCCAATGATTGAGTCGTCCTTATACTCGATTGTGTCAGACTATGAGGACCGGGAGTATTTCAATTGTATGATGAGTGAGTAGGTATTTCAATTGTATGATGAGTGAGATGTGAATTTTATAATAAGAGTGCTACTATTTCCACCCACTTGTCCTATTTTCCCACCCACCTTATTTTTAAAATTTTAGAGATAAATTATTCCTTTATAAAATGACTTCTAAGGACCTAAGGAAAAAACTCTTTTTAAAGCATTTCAAATAAAACAATAAACTAAAATAAAAATAAGACAACATTTTTTTTCATTTTGTTGGATTTGGTGGCTGCGGTGAAATGAATATGTGTTCCTCGTTTCCTCTGTATTTTTTATCAATTCTTTCGTGTGGTCTCTTTTTTTGTTGGTTGTGGTTGCTATTTTTTTTTTAATTAAATCAAGTGTTGTGGATGCCTTATCCACCCTTTTAATACAATCGTTTCTCTTTTAAAGAAACTGACTTGGTGTATGAGATTAAAGCCTCTCTCTCTGCTTCTTTACTATTTTTTCTTTCTAGAATTTTGTTTATGTTTTTTTTTCTCTTCTAAATTCGTGGTGAATTAGTGTTTTCTTATTTGGGTTATTAGTCTCTGACAGATTGATATAAGACTAGAGGTGAATTCACATTTTTTTTGGTATTAATAGTGGCTTCGTCTTGCAGCTCCCGGCCCTCAACCCAAATTTCGCGGAGAGGTTGAAGAAGCTCTGCACAAATAACTAAGTTTTTTTTTTTGGGATTTTGCTCAAGCCATGGTGGAGGAGGGTGAAGAGGTGGGGGAGGGGCTGCGTCGGGATGGGGGTAGAGAGGGTTTTTGTTTTTGTTTTTTTATTTTTTTAAAATGTTATTTTGTTATTAGTTTATTTTAATAATTTAAGGGTGTTTTAGGAATAATGGTGGGTGGAAAGATAAGATTTTGTTTTTGTCAAATTTATATGATGGGTGGGAAGATAAGGTGGGTGGGGAAATAGGACAGGGGGTGGAAATAGCAGCACTCTTATAATAAATATGGACACGTGGCAACCGAAAATCTAATCCGAAAATTTAATCCAAAAATTTTATCTGAAATTTGAGATGAGAATTTAAAATAAATAGGGACACATGGCAACTGAAAATCTTATGAAAATTAATGGTTTAAGTATAAAAAAAAAATAGAAAATAAATAGTAATTGCCCTTACCCTTGCCCTTTGGGGTGGAAAAAAAAAAAGGCAATGGCTGCCACTATTCACATGAATAGTGACAAACCTTGCATTTCCTTTCCCTTGCCCTTACCCTTTGGGGTGGAAGTGCTCTAATGCAAAATTGAAGCCTGAAGGTTGTCACGACCCGAGTCGAGAATAAAGAATATTCCTGAATCAGGGTGTTTGAATTGAAATAAATAAATAAAAAAGACTGAAAAATTGGTTAAAATACATTATCATTATATTTGTAAAAATATATATATAATAATCTTACAAGGGTACAAGATATAAATAAAAGTTTATCACTCTAAACAAATCCAACTTCTCAGTTTTCGCCTTTGTCTTGCCCACTATTTGATCTGGAAAAAATAAAATAAGTGAGGGATGAGCAAACCACTGCTCAGTGAATAGATGATGTAATATGTCAGTCAAGCAATGTCATTTTACACACTCTAGAAAATATAATAAAAATATACACAATTCAAATCATATCACATTATTACTTCATATCTTGGTTATCCTTCACAAATTGTACCCAGCACGTGACCCCTATCGGCCTCATTGCCCTATGTCCCCGTTTGGTACATTTATCCTTCAGATACCTCGTCACTGAAGTTCTCATGTTCCATGAATAATACATACTTCACAAAATCCAAATAATATATATATTGTGTGAAATATTACACAAATTAGACATGCTTGACTTGAAAATATAGAGAGATATGTAAATAGATTAAATCCATGATAATCCATGATTTTCACATTTATCACAAAATAAAAACTTTTAGAACACATTACATAACCCATCTCTCTCTCTCTCTCTCTCTCTCTCTCTCTCTCTCTCTATTTCATGGTAGTAATCTATTCTAAAGAATTGAAATGAATGATTGAGGTAAGGAAGCATGATAATTATAGGAGAGGATATGAATGCACCCAAATAATATTTATATATACAATATTTTAAACCACCAAAAAGATAAAATAGAAATGTAAGGGAATAATGTGACTCATCCCCTTTTGGCCAATGATATCACAACACCACCACCAAAAGATAAGATAGAAAGATGAGGGAATAATGTGAGTCATCCATCTTTGGCCAATTATATCACAATACCACTTGTTACTAGCTTGCAAGGTGGCATGGAAATGATGATCTGATTAAAACCAATTCTAAGTCTCTACACATGGATAACAATAACGGTGTCACTCATACCAGGCTTAAGATTTAATAACATATAAATCTTCATAATAAATATTTAAATAAGAAAAATTCATATTAATAAATAATTATATATATATATATATATATATATATATATATATATAGGGTTAATTACAATTTGGTACCCTGAAGTTGTACCCTTAAGGCATGTTAGTCCCTATCTTTTCAATTTTAACAATCACGTACCCTTAGTTTGTAAATTTTTTGCAATTTGGTTCCGCCGTTAGGGTTTCTGTTAGATCTCTCTGTTAATTGCCTACGTGGCATTGTGGGTCCCACATTTTTTAATTTTAAATTGATTAAAATATGAATAAAATATTAAAATAAAAAAATTTCTCTCTCTCTCTCTCTGCTTTCTCTCTCTGCAACGAACCCAGAACCCAGCTCTCTGCTCTCTACACTTTTCCATCAGCCAAACAAACCTCATCATCTTTCCCAAATGAAACTGATCACTCTCCCTTTTCCACTATCATGCTCCTCAAATCCCACCCTCCTCCGCTTCAAATTCAAACCCCAATCATCTCTAAACCCAACTCTCGATTTCCCCAAATCCCAATCCCCACAAAACCCCACCAAATTCCCTGTTATAATCATAGGCGGCGGCCTCGCCGGACTCGCCGCGGCCACCCACCTAAACTCTCAAAACACTCCTTTCCTCCTTCTCGAAGCCTCCGACGCCGTTGGCGGCCGCGTTCGAACAAACGTCGTCGAAGGCTTCCTCCTAGACCATGACTTCCAAATCTTCATCACTGTCTCGACTACAATGCCCTCAATCTCTGCAAATTCTACTAAGAGAATTCCATCACGAATCGCAAAGAAGCCTCGGACGGGGACGATGGCAGTATGAGTGGGTTATGTGATGGGTTCGCCAGAGAGAAAGGAGAAAGAGAATGACCTTTTTTTTTTTTTTTAGTTCTGCAATTTTCTTAGGAAAAGTTATAGAGAAACAACAGACACCCAATTTCTATTTCTATTGATTTGTTTGGGGAAATTTCATGTGCTTGGCTTGGGGTGGGAGTGGGGCGTGGGTTGCCACTGAGGCTGGGGGTGGTCTGGGTTGTTGGGGAGAAGAGAGAGAGAGAGAGAGAGAGAGAATCTGGGCTGTGGCGTGGGGCGATGGCTTGGGGCTCTGAGTTGGGATGAATCTGGGTTCTCAATTCTTGAACTTCCTCAGAGTTGCGATTTCAATTGTTTTGGTTTGGGATATCATAAAAGAGATCTGTCAGAAAAGAGATCTGTTTTGGTTGGGGGGAGGAAATTGGGTCTGGGTTTCTGGGTTCGTGGGGATGTGGTTGCAAACTGGGGTGTGGATAGTTTGCAGGTGGTGGTGTCATGGGGTAGAGAGCAGAGAGAAGAGAGAGAGAGCTGGGTTCTGGGTTCGTTGCAGAGAGAGAAAGCAGAGAGAGAGAGAGAGAAATTTTTTTATTTTAATATTTTATTCATATTTTAATCAATTTAAAATTAAAAAATGTGGGACCCACAATACCACGTAGGCAATTAACAGAGAGATATAACAGAAACCCTAACGGCGGAACCACATTGCAAAAAATTTACAAACTAAGGGTACGTTATTGTTAAAATTGAAAAGATAGGGACTAACATGCCTTAAGGGTACAACTTCAGGGTACCAAATTGTAATTAACCCATATATATATATATATATATATTTTTTTTACAGGTTCTTACAAAGGTGAAGAGCCCAGAGGATTAGGATGGATCCTGAGGCTTTAGAACGAGCTACTCAGAGGGTCGGGGTTGGGGTTGGGGGTGGGGCGTACTTGGCCAAAATAACTCTACTAATTAATTAATTAATTAGTTAGGGTTAAGTTTGCCTAGGTGGCACCAATGTGCTCGTTCTTTGCAGACATGGGCAAATTTTTTACCCCATATGGCCAAATAACATAAAAATATATAATGAATTTAAAAGAAACAAAAATAAAAGATACATAAAATTTAAAACGAAATTCAAAATGATCTAGATGTAGAGAAATTCGACTAAATGCACGGTCTTTAAATGTAAAGGCTCGCAAATTGTCAAGCCCATTATGACCATACGTGAAGCGCAAAATAACCCAAATATGATTAGTAGGGTCACACAAGAGATGTTATTTCTTTGCGTGAAGTGGCATCAATCACCAAACTCAATCAATAATTGAAAATCAGAATGATTGGATTTCTTTGTATATTTTGTTCTGGACAACACTTACTCCAAAGGTCATACTCCACCTGGGAACGCCTATAACAGCTTAAAACTTTTTTTGTTTTATTTTGTTTTGAGATAAACAGCTCAAAACTTTTAACAAGAGAACTAACATGATGTTTAACTTTTCTTTTTTTTTTTTCTCTTTTTTTTCCCTTTCTTTTTTTTTTTTCTTTCCACACTACGAGTAACGTAGCGGCCTATGGTATATACATTGTACCTCTGACGTAAACTTAGAATAAATCATGTCTTGGCCTGTGCTGGAACAGAATCACCAAGTGCTACTTCTTCCTGTTCTTCAGTATTACCTTCAAGAGTACTTTGATCCACTTCTATTGTAATGTCCAGTGGCCCTTGTGGTGTTCCAAAGAGTGTAGTGAATATCTGTCGATGGCATTCATCACAGAAGTAGACATAGGTGAAATGGCCCTCATATGGGAGCTTATGTACTGCAACTCCTGGTAAAATCCGGTGCACGAAATCAGTCATTGACGGTGGGACCACCTTATCATCCATCCCCTGTCAAACATTGGAGGAAAATGGTCTTAATTAATATCTTATTTCACAGAAAATTGATACCTCAGATAAGCAATAATAAAGGTCTCTGTGTAGTTTGACTGAAGCCATTTACTGCTTTGAGATTCATTGTGGTTACAAGGAAACTATCTCCAGCAATCTGTCTAAGAGTGTTAACAGAAATCTGTTCTTGACGAACTTAGCGAAAGTTGTTGTGTAATGTTTTAAATTAGCATGAGGGGAAGAAACTCAATCAGAATAATCCCTGTAAAATGGCTGATTTTGGTTTTTCTACAATTCTACTCAACATTTAATCTGGTCTTCTTGCAAAATATTGCAAGTATCTTAGCAGTAAATAATTGATTAGCTGAAACAAATATGTTACAACGGAGATGCTTCTGACCTGCCATATGTGTATTGGGCCAAGGAAGCCAATGTATTCCTCCTGAGCTGCTGTGAGCACAGACTTAAGCCAATTGAGCACGCCTTTCCCCCGTTGTTTCTTCTGCAATTTGAGGTCTGCAAGGCTGAAACCCCAGTTCGACACTTGCAAAACAGCTTCCTCCACAAACGGTTTCACATTTCCCTGCCTAATTGATTCTTCCAAATCCCTTTGCCAGAACTCTTCATAGATTGGGTCCTCAATTAAAGCTTTGTCCTGGAGAATCTCAGCAACAAAAAAACATTCAATGAGAATTCATACATGTAAGGTTAAATAATACTCTCATTGTGATCATTCAATGATTCCAAAAGTAAAACACAGAGAAATGAGAGCCAAACTATGGAATTAGAATGACATGCAAACCAAGCTTCTAACAAATTATCTATGCATTAGATTCCAGATCTACCAGAAGAAGATGTTTTTAAAAAAATTTGGATGAACAACTGTAGATGAACTTTGGTACATTTTTAGAATACTGCACTGTGACATGTGAGAGATCAACCTTGATATTATTTCTTCATTGTTACAAGTGAAGACCTCCAAGATCAGATTACTTGTCCATATACATAGTTACATATAAGAGGAACTTATGAGTTGGTGTAATAATTTAAAATCTAGTTGCCAAATTTCCAAATGTTCCAATCTGTAAACAGAATGATGATAACGTCCTCACCCTCCTTCCCAGTGACAATGACAGCCATTTATCAATTTGGCCATGCTTTCCAGATAAGAAGCTTCTGTGATAGAAGTACGAAAGAAATCTAGGAAACCTCCTAGCTAAAAAGTACAAAAATTTTCTGCTTCGTGCCCACTTCTCCCAGGTTCTACGTCTCTCTTCCCTAGTCATGATTGAATCATATGGATTAACCATTGGAGCAAACATGGCAGCACCTGCAAGTTAGACCGCTATGGATTATGAAAAAATGCTTTTGGACAAAATACAGCAGAGATCCTAATTTCCCCCAAAATATTTTATTCATTACAGTACATGAGAGGCATCAAAATTTTGTTACCAGATACAATTCTAAATGATCATAAAATCTTGTAGAACACACCTATAAGTTTAATCAACATAAAATATCGGTTTAATCAAAGACTTATCATCCATATAGGAATTGGCTCCTTGCCAGATCAGGCTATTAGATGTTAATGTTGGTTACAAAAACCTAGCAACATCTCACCCAGGTAAACGTAGAAATCTTCAGGCTATTACTTCTTGCATGAAAATCATAAATTTCAGGCTACATTGCAAAACTCAAGGTCATTACCATAATAAATAGTACTTGAGATGAGACTACCAGCACAGATATTCCTTCGAGGTGATGACACTCGAAGAATCAAAGTACAGTGTGCCCATATTTTTACCTCTTCTTTGCTAATTGTTTTTGCAAACATTTGCAATACTTGGAAAAAAGCGTTGTCATAGAAACATCGTATAGAAGAGAGACACTGATACCTGCAAGTCTATCAGGAATGTATCTGAGTGCTGCCCAGGCATGCATGCTTCCGCTCGAGTATCCCACAACCCAAAACTTGTCATTAATACCAACAGCATCAGCTAAGAGCAACATATCCATTGCTGAAGATTCGAGATTTCTGTTGGAATGAGGATCACTCTCTCCAAAACCAGGAAGATCATATGACAATAAGCGAACGCCAAACTCTTCCAATAGAGAAGCCTTAAGTCCAGGTATTCCTAATTTTCAAAAGAATGATACAAACAAAACTAAGAAAGGGCATTGTGCATTAAACAAAAAGGGTAGTGAAGCAGATAAACATCTAAAGTATAGGACCTGCAAGCCGGGATGAAAGGAAAGAATGTGGAGCAATGATTGAAAATCTAGCTCTGTCTGCTAGAACACCTTGCTCCTTGTATGCTATGTATCTACCATCTGGAAGCATTATGCGAGCAGCACTGGGAGGATGAATGTATATCTTCTTTATCTCTGGGGTGGGACTGGAAACAGTACTGTCGCTATTCACATACAATGCTGGAAATTTGAAAACCCATGTCAGCAAGATGCATACTTATTTTAAAGACCCAATTATACTTGGGAAATAAAACACAACAATAAACAAAAAAGATCTCATGAATAATCTGACTAACAGGAGCACGCATTCTACATGTAAGAATGGTGGAAATGAAATTTCAAGTTTCAAATGTTAAAATTAAAATATTTGTACTAAAGTTAATTGCGGTATATGATAAATTTTGACCACTGTGAGACCAGATATGTTGTATGAAGCTTTCGCATAACATTTCCAAGATTTCCAAAATATTATGTTTGGTTGTCGAGAAAGGAATTAGATCATGTAGTTTTCAAGGATCCATTTGTAAGCTAAAACGAGTCCAGAAAACTGAATAAATAAAAATCGTGAACAGTGAAATTTAGTCCTATTTCGTTCATTTTCTCATCAACCAAACACAAGAAAACGTTTCGAAAAACAGAACAAAAACTTGAGTCACACCTTTTCTGCTGAAACATTTTAATGTCCCAAAAATTTTCAGATTTACCAAAATTTCAAAACGTATAACAAGTATAACCTATAAAATAAAAATAAAAATAAAAATAAACTATTAGTCCTGAAGTTTCTCAGCAACCAAACATAGCATAAATTATAAACAACGGCAAAAGCTCGTTTCTTTCCGCCCACATTTTCTCACCAACCAAACACAATACATCAAACCACACACACACTCTCACGCACCTGCAAAAGCAAGAAACGAGACGAACACAATCACAGACCAAGCATGAAGCGGCTCCTTATCCTCAGGCAAATACTCGTTGATGAACCTCAATTTCCCGCGAAGCCGCGTCACTGTCTTCCCCAAGTACGAGTCCCTGACCTTCCCGAAGCTTCTGACCAATACAGAGTCGCGATTCCCTAGGCTCTGCCGCACTATATCCCTGCATCCTTTCCCGAACTCCACGGCCATCTCCGCCGCCGCTTTTGAAAACTCCCGCACAAGCCCTCCCAGCGTCTCCGGCGGCACCGGCTCCCTCGCATTGGCGCCCGCAACCCCCGGAACGACGCCGTACGCTGCTCTCTCCGTGTTGCTGTTGCCGTTTAGAAGATCATCGGGTTGCCATGGCCTGGGCCGACCCGCAGAGAACTCGGGTCCAGAATCCGGCCCCGACATAAAGATAGCAATTGTGGCGAACAAAGAAAACGGAAAATTAAGAGTTGAAAAGAGCGTGGAGTGATTTTTATTACATTGAAGAAGAAAAATTTAAGAAAAAGGAAATTTGGGAGAAAATGAGGTCTGGACTAAAAGGTTGACAAAGAAAAGAGCGTAAAAAGTTGAGTGAGAAAAAGAGAGGTGCCTTTTGGTTCGTGCAGTTGCAGTGGAATTTTCTTTCTTTATTTTCGCACATAAGGATTTTTTAAAGGAGGGTATTTACACAAATATTTAGTGGGGTGTGCGGGAAGAACTTAACAAATTAAACTATACTCCACTCACAATAATTTTTTTTTTTTTTAAATACAGAGAAGAGATTAATCGAAATTAGTATCTCGAGTCGAAAGATAAATGCTCAATCCCTTTAACTGGAAGCTCCTTGCTAGGTAGATGTTGTTATAACCACTACAAAACTTGAAGAAGAAAAAAATATTTATTCTCTAACTTTTTTTTGTTTATTGTTTATTTTAATTTTTTATTACTTGTTTTTGGATCGCGTGGGATCTGGTGTCGTGGGCAGTGGGGAAGGGGAATTTGTGGTGGGACAGGGGACTGGGTGTGGAGGATGAGATCGACGGTGAAGATTAATCCACGTCGAGATGACAGTACGTCAACAGTGGAAGTGGCGGTTGTTGCGTAGTAACGACCTTCGTTCTCTCTCTCTCTCTCTCTCTCTCTCTCGTTCTTCTTTCAGTGCCAGCACCCGCCACGTCATCGAAAAGATTAAAATAGGATATAAACTTTTTGTTTTTTCGTTTTTTTTTTCTTTGTTTCTGGTGAGTTTATTCCGTGACTTGTGCCTAATAATTAACTTTTTTTTCTTCTTTGTTTTTTTGTTTTATGGAATGTTATGTGCCAATGAATAATTGAAAATAGATGAGGGGTACCAAAAAGTAAGACGACGACATTTTGGTGCACACAGGCTAAGACACCACAGATTAATTAGATAATGTTCCAACAACAAAAAAAAATAAAAAATTAGATAAGATAATAATGTATGTCACATTGTTTGATTAAATATATATATATATATATATATATATATATATATATATATTATTGTAAAGGAACTTGTAATTTATGTGGTTACTCTATTATCTCTTTACTCGTTCGAAGTCCTTTGTTCAAATCCAAATTTTAATATTGCTTGTATCAACGAAAAAAATTGTCAAATTATTTGCGATAACAGTTATATAATCATAATATGGTTTACTCTTCCTTTACTAGGGTATAAATGCTAAATTTACTCTTCTTCAATAATATGGTACATGGAGCCAGCCACCCCATTTTCCATGTTACCATTGGCTCATGGAGTCGACATGGTGTTTGAAAAACAGCTACCATTTTTGTTTTATTTTATGATGAATGACGTGAAGGGAATTGAATTTAGAACATTTTTCAAAGTCAGAAAAAAAAAAAAAAAAAGTAACTTTAAGAATTTATTTTCCATCCTCTCCATCTTTTGAATAAATAAAAAACAAATTAAAACCATACCAGCAGTCACCCATTAGCATCTAAATCCAACAATCAAAGGGTAAGATAGAGAATGACATTATAACATAAGAAATTGATTCAATTATGGCCTTTAGTGCATCTTTCAGGCATAAAAAGCACAGGAGCTTTACATTTCAAGATATTGAAAATGTCAACTCTAACCCTCGGTTTCTTCCTACCAACTACTTGCTTTTAGAGGTTCCTAATGATAAGTCCTTTACAAAATTTAATTGTATTGGGAAGCCTGCATTACTTATATTTAAACATTGAGGTTCCTATCAACGAGGTCTAGTCCAGTAGAAAATCGTCTTGATTTACAGATTAGTGGTCATAGGTTCAAAACCTCAAGATAACAGCGTGTGTGTGAGACCCCTCCCTAGACTATCACTTATATTTCCGCATTTTTTTTCCCTAGAAAGTCAACAATTGTGTGCAACACTTGATGCTATAGGGACAAAAAAGAAATGTTAATTCTATATCCCAAAACCAAGTAGATGGTTGGTATTTACAACTGTGAGCAAGATTTGCCATGCTCTTAGAATCATAGTGGCTGGCTTCAAGAGCATGAAAAGATCCCAAGTGTTAGTAGCACATGACAAGCTTACAAGACTTGTGACCTATTTTAATAGGGCCCATAGAGTATGGGTGTAGTGGTCTCAATGATTTTGGTGGTGGTTTGGTGGTCCTCACTCCTACTATTTTTTATAATTGAACACCCACAGCCACAAGCCATAGCTTGGTTGGTTGCTCTGTCTATTTAAATGAATTTTACTTCATTTGAGCCATGTTTGTACCATATCTGATCCTCCACTCATCCATTGACACGTGGATCGCTTAAACTCCCCAAATGCCCAAAGGCTCCGAACAATCGGCATCGGCTACCGATGATATTGTCTCAAAGCAGCAAAAGATCGCTACAGGCCCAACACAGCCTACAATCGGTATCCCTTACCGATTCTGCAGAATCAACCTCGAAGCACTCGCCCGAAATATCTAAGGACTCGTGTCAACCTCATAGGGCCCTCCCACGAGTCCCACATCGAAATTAAGTACTAAGAGCATACGAAATGCCCTCTATAAATAGGCCCCTCCACTACAATACAGGGGTAAGACTTTTCAGCTTGACTTTTATATTTTTATATGGTCAACAGCAAGAGCTCTTAGAAACAAACTTACTTCGGCATCGGAGGGTCTTAGGCTGGTTCCACACCGGTTCCATAGACCTCACGAGTCTCAACTCTCTTCTATTCAGGATCTGCATCCAAGGACAAGAAGAATCTGCATCTATCATTCAATCGATCTGCTAGATCGTCCTCACCGCTTGTAAGTTGCACTCATCTCTATCTGTTCAGTTTTAGTGCCAACAAGCCACATGAACCAACCAACCGAAAACCTGCCAACTCGGCTAACCTGACCGACTCAAACTGGTAAGACTAATTCACAATTTCTTAAATTTCAACTCGTCAGTTCACCGAACTGGACCGATCAAACCAAAAATGTGAAATAATACACGTATTGATGCGGTAAGGGGATTCAAACCCTTGACTTCCAATACCCAATGATAGCACTTTACCACCAGCGCAAGTGGCATTCTTGCCTAAATCATGTAGAATGATGGTATATTATCTTGTTACAAGAATAAAAAATGTTATGAAAATGTGTGTATTATAATATAGGGTTAATGACAGTTTAGTACTCTGTGATTGCACTCGTAAGGCATGTTAGTTTCTGTCCTCTCTATTTTTGTAATTAGATACCCCAATCCCTAGCCCCAAACCACTGCCTAGATTCATCCCAACTCAGAGCCTTGACACCACTGCCGCCTCCAACATTGCCCAAATTCATCCCCAAAAACCCAAAGTAACCCAAGACCAAAACCCAATCTCCAAATCCCCAAAAATCAAGCTAAACCATAACAAACCCACAAACCCAATCAACAAAACACACAAGCCCTTTCCACAATTTGCTCTCTTCCTCTTCCCAGAAGCCAAAGTTGGTATCTTTTCCTCATCTCCCAAGAACAGAGACACAAGCGAAAGCCCATCTTCCAAAGCGTGGTAGATTCGGAAGCCGTCGCATTTGCGAGCCATGAGAAGGTGAACTTCCCACACAGATTTCTCGGTGCTTAGTGATCGGTTCATAATTGTATATCATTTTGTACCCTTCTAGCTTATGATTTGGTTATGTTTTTGAGTTAAACTTGTGCTTTTAATCCTTTTTGTGTTTATCTTTCAGTTCATTGAGCTTTAGGTAATAATGATGGCTTTGGATAGTAAATGATGCAATCCATGCATGTTAGGGCCTAATTTGGATGAATGGATGAAGAGCTTAAAGACAAACTCAATTTTGGCTACAGTCCCCTG
>NW_018921323.1:649603-675721 GCF_002207925.1 Prunus avium
CTATCTTGGTTTGAATTAAGAGTATACACCATGCTTTAATTCGAATTGAACTATGAATAGGAAGAGTATGTATGGACATTCGACAACAGGGATTAGATACATGCTTGGTTGTTTAAATTGTTCTTCTATGCTTAATGGGTTCCTAATGCTTAATTTTAGGTTAGACAACAAATGATCAAATTAGGGAATTAGGAACACAAGGTTATGACCACACACCATGGCTTAATCATACTTTAGCTAGAATCAATCCATTAATCTAATTGAACTTGGGAACTTATCTGCTTGAGTTAGTTATTTCTTTCTTCCTTGTTTTATTTATTTCCTTTCTTTTTCATTTCTGTTTTGTGTAGGAAAAATGAATTGGATCTTTCAATCACCAATCCTCGTGGGATCGACCTCGCACTTACATATGCTATACTACCAAACGGCTCGTGCACTTGCGAGTATCACAAGTTGAGGATGCAACTGAATCCATTTTGGTGCAGCTGTATCTACGCAACACTTAGCCTAGAACTGGTGGAGAGGTCGGCCAAGTAGTCGTTGACTGTAGTCTCATGGTCAAAATGGGATGCGGTGGTGATGAGGTTGGGGACGATGATGATGTGGCGGTCAAGATCGAAGTGTGGAGTTTTGTGTGAGTGCTCGAAGCCATGAGAGTCGTGGACCATGAGGCTTGTCAGCTGCCGCTGAAGCCATGAAAGAGAGAAAGAGAGAAGGATAAATATGAGGGATTTGGGGTCAGGGAAGGGGTGGCTTGGGGCTAATGGAGTTTTTATTTATTTATGTTGAGGCCCAAAAAAGTCACGGGAAGCCCAAAGCTCAATATAACTTATAATGTTGGTTATGTGTTAATCCAAGCTGTATTTTGGGAATTAATTTATTAAATAAATATAGAAATAGTGTACATGACACGCTAAACCAATAATACATTTTTCCTATGACAATCACCTACTAAGCTCACATGAACCCAAGTCATATGGTTTACGGGGCTTGCACGAGGGATTTTGGTGTGAAAGGTTACGGAGGTCCACAAGGCCCATGAAAGCTCTTGGATAATGGAGACTTTGGGCTAGCTACTTAGGAGCACTAAAGTACAAGCCCATTACTTGGAGTTCTCCAATGTGGGTAAGCAAATGAGATATTCTTCAAGCACTCCCTATTACCTACTAGAAACAATCCAATTCCGACACTTCCTTTTACCCATAGGAAATAGTCATTTTCCAATGCCTAGCTTTACTTGTTGGAAATAAGAATGTCTCAATGCTCCCTTTTACCCATTGGAAATAGACTAGCTCCAACACTTCCTTTTACCTATTGAAAACCAAATAGAGCCTTCACCTTTTATAAATTGGGAGACATTGTCCAGGCAAAATCAACCTCTCTTGGTTGCTACAAGACTCTCAGCAACCATGAGAACTCACCTTTCTTCAACTGCTGCAAGCATTCCAGCAGCCATCACAGTCATTTCTGAGCCATCAACCTCCATCCTTTTGCTACTGCAAGCATCCCAGCAACCATCGACCAACATTTCTGGGTTGCTCAAGCACCCTAACAACCATCAGACCACCTTCCTTCCTCCCTTCAGCTACTATAAGCATTCCAACGGTCGTCCTAGCCATTCCTTAGCTATCACAACCATTTCTTCTACTTTCTTTGCCTTGAAATCCTCCATCTTCCCTATAAAGCCTCACCAAGCATAACTCCAAGCTTTTCCTTCCTCCTCATACCCTTCCAAGCTATAAATACAATAACTTTCAAGCCTCATGCTTTTCCTCCCATCCTCCTCTTGAAACTCTTAAATCCATAAAGCCTCACCAAGCATAACTCCAAGTTTTTCTTTCATTCCAAGCTGTGAACACCATAGCCTTCAAACTTCAAGCTTTTCCTCTCATTCTCCTTCTCTTGAAACTCTTAAGTCCCCATAGCCATATCCGCAAACAACAAATTATCAACACCCAACCTCAAGCATATCCAACACCAAGCCAAGCACATGCATTCTCATTTGCTAAACTTGTGGGCCTTTAGCTCCCACACTCCAAGCTATCATGCCAAGCTCACACAATCTCGGTTTAACATCAGCAAGTCATCTTCAACCATCTAGAGCATGACCAAGCAATTATCAAGCTGCTGGAAATCTACTCAAGCCATCCATCCTTTATCTCTCACTCTCTCTCACACTCAAAAAGCTCCATCCCAAATCTGAAACACCCATCCTCTGAAACAAAGTTGAAACCATAGTCATAACCCTTTTGGTAAGAAAACGTAGACATCGCAAACTCTTCGTCTAGTTGTCGAAAACACCCAAAATCTCAAGCCTTAATCCTTTCTTTATACTCATTTTCTCTTAGCTCCCACACCACAAGCCTTTCATGCCAAGCCTAGTAGTATCTAAATTCACCAAAGCAAACTCTCATGCCAAGCCTGTGAAACATCAATGCACCATCTCCAACTCTTCTTCCAACAGTCGGAAACATCAGCACAAAACATGCAGCCATTGAAAAAAGAACAAAGTACTCCCCTGGGACTTGCTTCTCCCTCGGGATGCTTTGGGCCTAGTTTTTGCTAACTCAGAAAAAAGGAGCAATGAAGGCTTGATTCATCACTCTATGGCAGTCCAAGAATCAACAAGCTCAGACGAGCCTTCTAACAGAAAAAGACTCCATCAATTTTTAATTGATTTTTAAATATTCTATGAATATTTTATTACACTTAAACAAAAAAAAAATTAAAATGTGGGACCCAAAAATGCCACGTAGGCAACGGGAGATTTGACGGAAACCTTAATAGCATAACTACATTACAACAAATTGAAAGGACCAAGTTATCTAATTGAAAAATCTAGAAGACATGGACTAACACACCTTACGAGTGCAACCACAGGATAATAAACTGTCATTAACCCTATAATATAACCCTAAAACTTCTTTTTTATTCTTCAGCCGCTGACAACCTCTATTTTTTTTTCTCGTTCTTCTTCATTTTCCTCTTCTTCTCTTGTTTTTCTTCGTTTTCTTATTTCCCTTCCTTTTCTTTCTTTTTCTTTTTTCTTTCTTTTTTCTTTCTTTTTCTTTCTTTTTCTTTTTTCATTCTGCAATTATTTTTCTCTTTCTTGGTTTCTCGCTGAAACCAAGTCAAAACTTAGCGGATAATCGGTGCACCGAACCACAATAAACCAAAGAGCTGCGGCTCGACTTCGGCATTGGAAAACATCAAACTGAAGTGCTTGGTCCGGTACACAATTCTGAAATCTCAATCCTGTTCGGCTCGAATACCCAATTCTAATACAACCATTCATAAAATTCCTTAACTTGTGAGACACAATCTAATAGAATTTTGAGGTACATAACTTTCCTTTGTTGAGCTCTTGTATGCGTGGGATTGCTACTGCTTGCTAGATTTCTTAGAGTAAGAACATGTAAAGCATTTTTTTAGATTACTTTCATCTCCTAAGCTAAAAAACTAAAAGGCTCCAACCTTTTTTCTTGATGAATGAGAAATGAGGAAACAATTGAAGAGTTTCAAGAATGGTATCCCCCGTTACTGATCTCATGATCAGGTGCAGATAAGGCAGCTTTAACAGGAGAGGCATGACATGGAGGACGATGGAGTACAGTCACTGGTGTTTCACCGAAATTATAGTAACTTTCGGACGAAGAAACCTCACAAGAAGAAGTTGCTACCGTACAAAGAATGCCATGATCACTACCTTCAACTTCCTTGTTCAAATCCAAAACGCCTTCAAATTTTCTCTTTACACCCAACCCATTATCAACTTTATTTTTCTTGGAAGCCAAGCCACTGTCCACCACTTTCTTCTTCAAACCACCTTTACGTTTATTATTCAAGCCCAATTTACCACCATAACCACTACGACCATGTTTATTTAAACCAGCATCTACGTCAATATCATCCACCTTAGGAATGATCATCTACCTCTTTACCCTCTTGCTTTCTTGACCTATAAACCACATTTCAATTTCGAAATCGAAGTCGGAGGAGGAGAAATAGCATAGACGCTTCTTAGTTGGAGGAAAAGGAACAACTAGGACGCTTCTCAATTGATTGTACTTGTGGTGGTGGAATTTCATTTTTTTGGAAGGCGACATGCAACTTTCCTTGAAGAAGAGAAAGTTGAGGAAAACGAGGAAGGGTAGTCGTCAATTTGCTATGCTTTTGCTGCATAATCGTACCATGACCAATCATCACATTCACAAATGTTGTCGTTTTCAATGGTTTGCACGACTGATATGAGAGAGTGCTCTCAACCTATGCTTTAGTGGTACGAGAGAAGCACATGTTGAATTTGAATGAGATAGGAGAAAGTGAGCAAGTGAGGAATTAAGGGAGATAGACTAAGAAATATAGAAATCCTAACCCTAATCGCGTATAGAGAGTGAATGCAAGCGAAGTGAAGTGAGTTAATGAGAAATAGAAATCCAAATGAATCCTTGAGAGAGAGAGAGAGAGAGAGAGAGTGTGTGTGTGTGTGTGTGTGTGTGTGTGTGTGTGTGTGTGTGTGTGTGTGAATCCTTAGTTGACTAGGAAACCCAAATGAATTATAACTATTTGGTTATAATCTAAGCTGCTATAAACCCAAGCAACTAAGCAACTGGAAAAACTATAGACCATTAAAACCCCAGTTGTCCTAAACTCACTATCGCCTCCCTCTTCTCTTCTTTCAAATATTTTTCGGATATTATTTTTTTCTTTCTTTTTTGATCAAAGTGAAATATGTAATATTTCATATACTTTGTATGTGCCATTAGTTTTTTTAATTTATTTTTAATATCACAAGAGTCCATAAGAATTCAAATTTTGAGTTTATGTGTGAAAACAAATATCATTGCAATTACAAACTATCCAATTGCATAAATGTCATTAGTTGAATTAGGTAAATAACAACTATAAACTAAGGTAACACAAAATACTAAACAACAATGAAATCAATATCGTCAATCTTAGTTATGATACTCAGCCTCTTTACCTTAATTCTTTCCTGACCCATAAATCACATATCAATTTCAGAATCAAAGGCGGATGATGGAGGAGCAGTGGGGACACTTCTGAGTCGATTGTACTTGTGATGGTGGAATTGTGTTTTTCGGAAGGTGGCATAAAACTTTGAGAAATTTGAGGAAGAAAATGAAGGTTTAGTCTTGTTGTAACAAGCGTTGAAAAAACTATCTTTCCTTGGTTTACGCAGCCCATAACCCATTGTAACATACATCGTCATTTTCGTAGTATGACTTGTGATCGTCATAGGTTATGATGAAAATGCAGCAAGGATATCGAACAAATAGAGAGACTAATGTAGAAGAAGATAGTGAATTGAAATAGAGAGTGAAGTGAGAAGGAATTCCACATTGTCTTATATTTGATATTAGATTGCTATATTAATGTAATAGCCCTTTATGGCTAGTTTTTATTGCACATTTGTGGGTAGTGACGTTTTCACCTGAATGTTCAAGTACTCATCTCACGCAACCTAAACAAACAAAATAGGCATTAGATAGAATCTGTAGCAGAAATGAGAGGATTTGGTTGTGCTCACCATGGCAAGTCTAGAATCGATCTTCGTACGTACCCTACCATGTGGTTGGGAAGGATTCTCAGGCACTATTGAGTGGCTCATGTAGCCAAGAACAAGAAATATTTCAAACTGATGCACGGAAGGTGCTAATTTCTGTACAGCTGTCCCAGTTGGAAAACCAAAATTGACTGTTAGTTGGGCGAGGTGGAATGGCACAAGGATCCCTTAGCTAAGACAATCATTGTGTGGTCATTCCATGACCTGCACAAGTATCCGGAGAGGTATGAGATGGAATGACCACAAAAAAATCTTTGTGGTGGATGGTACTGATAAAGAGTACACGTGCAAATGTGGCTTCTTACTTTTTAATGTGCAGGTTGCTCCAAAAAAATGAATACGTATTTATGTGATACCCTTGCATTCAATATGAATTAATGATGTTAAGGGAGCTACGTAGTCGTCGTCCTAAAACCTTGACCCGAACACATGGTTTTAGGAAGACGTTTACGGCTTTAGGACAGCGACAACGCTCCTCTCTTGACATTACATGCCAGATATTCCTAACCTTTTTATATGAATATTATGAGTATAAATATTGAATTTTTCCAACAATCTAAAGCCATATATTGCATCTCTTTAGTTGTAGAAAAAACTTTGTGAGATTATTTGTTTGTGTTTGCATTTGTTTCTATGTTCCTGAATCAGAGTCAATTGAATATCTCAGTGTTAAAATAATGTCGCTTAATAAGCTTGACCGAAAATGTCGTGTTATTGGTTGGTTGCATTCTTTCGTGTTTTAAATGTAGTACAATAAAATTGCATGTAAGATCCCGCATCGACCAACGGAGAGGGGGTTGATGTGCCTTATATGTACATGCCCGCATCTATCTAGCACGAGGCCTTTTGGGTAACATCCTGACCCAAAAATAAAAGGAATAGTGAATGATTTAATTTCAAGAATTATGAATTTCCAATTTTACCCTCGGAGTAGGGGTAATTTGGTCATTTTCAATATGGGAGGATTTCGGGGCAGTGGCTGGTACCTTTACGTAGGTCATACGGAGACGAGTCCGGAAATATGCGGTAGGCTTGAATCGGAGTTGTAACGAGAAAGTTACGAGCAAAACATCACCAGTGGCATAATAAGTTGAAATTGGTTTTTAATTAAAAACCAGAAAACCCTCCCATTTCTCTCTTCTTTCTTCCCTCTGTGCGCGCGACCCCCATGTTACTGTTCATCCGAACAGATTTTGGGCGACGTTCTTTTCCTCCAGCCACCCCAAGCAATGGTATTGGTTCCAAAATGACCGGCTAGTCGTCCTCTTCCCATCCCAACCAACCTCAGTCGCTAGAACCACCGGAGATGGCCAGAAAATCCAAAACTCTGACCGGATTTGACCCAGTTTTAAAAGATTTTTCGCCGGCGGTTTCTCCCTCCTCCGACCACCAAACCGGTCAATTAAGGTATGCTTTTCCGCCTATTTTTCATGCTCTAGCTGATGGTTGGGTAGGAATTGAGAAATTTCTGCGTTTTGGTAGTTAAATAAGCGATTGAAAATATGCCATTTTTCGGCCTCCGATCCGGCCACTTCCGGCCATTTTTCGGGGTAGGTCCAAGAACAAAAGTGACTCCAAATGAGGTTTTACATCTAGCGTAGGAGGCTTTGCTGACTGTTTGGAGTTTTTCCGATCGCCGAAAATTTCTTTGAACACCCACGCGCTGCCGGAGTGTGGGGTGGCATGTGGGCCACATGTTGGCCTGTCATTGTGTCCTAAAATGATCTCCTGATTCTCACAAGCGCATAGGTACTTTCGGATTCCAATTCGGATAACGTTTGAACCCCGAACGGATTTTACATATTGTGTAATGTCCGGGTTCGATATGTTAGAACCGTTGGATCGCTTCCAATTTAATATGTATTGATCTAGGTATTCCTAGGATCGTATAGGAATTTGCGGATTGGGAATCGGAGCCGCGGATGTTCCGATTTAATAAGTTAAAGTTTGCGTTTTTCGATAACCGTCCGATCATGCGATTGCGAGCGATCCGACCGTCTGATCTGGACCAAACTTGTAGGATGGGTATCCTAGACCTGGTGGAACCTATAGGAACTTTCAGTTCGTAAAACGGAGATCGTGGGCCCTGCGGGCCCGGTTGGCCAAATTTGGGAGGTTAGACCCTTGGTTAACCGTAAGTCTTCCGAGGTAGTTTCACTCTTCGAGGAGTATTAGAACGACCCTTTAGGATGAGTTTCGACCGTCTTTTTTTTTATGTTGATTTTGAGGGTCATTGAGTTTATTTTTATGGTTTTGTGATGGAAATCTTATACTTTTGAATTTAATGGTTTATTTAAATTCCGTTTATATTTAATAGTTGAATTATTTATTTTTTGTAAAGTATTTGTGATATATGTGGGTTTGACATATTCGAGTGTCTTGAGTTTATATATAATAATTGAGAAAGTGCTATCTTTGTTGAGTTGTGTGGGGTACTTAGAATGTTAATTTGAGTGTTATTAGCACTATCTTAGGTATTGGGTAGGAATTGAGAAATTTCTGCGTTTTGGTAGTTAAATAAGCGATTGAAAATATGCCATTTTTCGGCCTCCGATCCGGCCACTTCCGGCCATTTTTCGGGGTAGGTCCAAGAACAAAAGTGACTCCAAATGAGGTTTTACATCTAGCGTAGGAGGCTTTGCTGACTGTTTGGAGTTTTTCCGATCGCCGAAAATTTCTTTGAACACCCACGCGCTGCCGGAGTGTGGGGTGGCATGTGGGCCACATGTTGGCCTGTCATTGTGTCCTAAAATGATCTCCTGATTCTCACAAGCGCATAGGTACTTTCGGATTCCAATTCGGATAACGTTTGAACCCCGAACGGATTTTACATATTGTGTAATGTCCGGGTTCGATATGTTAGAACCGTTGGATCGCTTCCAATCTAATATATGTTGATCTAGGTATTCCTAGGATCATGTAGGATTCGACGGAGTGTGAATCGGAGCCCCGGATGTTTAGATTCAATAGCTTAAAGTTCGTGTTTTACGATAACCGTCCGATCGTTCGATCGCGAGCGATCCGACCTTCCGATTCGTACCAAACTTGCAGGACGTGTATCCTAAACCTTGTGGAGCCCATAGGAACTTTCGGATCGTAAAATGGAGGTCATGGGCCCCGCGGGCCTAGTTGACCAAATGTGGAAAGTTTATGCATATTGTCTTAATGGTTTATTGAAATATATTATATATTTAATTAATGAATTTAATATGTTATGAAGTATTTGCGATATATATTTGAGTTTTGACATATTTGAATATCTTGAGTGTAGATTTATTTATTTGAGGAAATGCTATCTATGTTGATTATGTGTGGGGTATATGGGTTGTTGTTGTGAGATGAGGAAAGATGTGAGATTAAAATGTTAGTTGAGTGCTATTAGCACTACCTTAGGTACCTCCCCGGTTATGGGTTATATGCTTAAGAGGTTATAGTCTATACTATGAATAGGTATTGTGGGAAAATTGAATTAAGGAAGGGAATATTATTTTATAATATTTATATAAGAGTTACGAACTCCACCATCATATGTACCTCCCCTTGGATGATGACAATGAGAAACAGTGGAAATGGGTACTTGGAAATAGTGGATATGAATACTGGGATACCTGGAAATGGTGGATATGGTTTGGATATGACGGAACCCGGGGCATACCTTAACGGGGTGTCGTTGTAGACCCTTAATTGGGTAGTCTACGCGCGTAGGGCTGTTCCAGGCGTACAGGTCTTGATTCTTCGTCCGTACGTGCTGGGTGAGAGTTAGTCCCCCAGTTGGACGGCTCATCCCTAGCCACATGGGCGTTTGAGGCCGGATACTTGTGAGCTAGTCAACAATCCTCGGTTGGATTGTTTTCCCCAGTACATGATGTGCATCATCATATGTACCTCCCTTTGGATACTGATACATGGACACGGTGGATATGGTTTGGATATGACGGAACCCGGGGCATACCTTAACGGATTGTTTTCCCCTAGTACATAATGATGGTGAGAGGTGGGTGTTATTATATATATACTTATATACTAATTTATAGGCATACATGTTACATATTGGTATATGTGGTTTTGATTCAGGATTGAGATCCGTGAGATTGTACTTTGGGAAGTGTTGTACGGCAACATACACCTTGGATAGGGTATGGTTGCGGGATTGAACTGATATAAAGGGAAGAAATTGATAATGTGTTCATTGTGTTTTATCGGAATTGGAGTTGTGATAAATCTGAAATGTATCGTTGGTGTTGTTTTAAATAATTGTATATTATTGGAATTGTGACTGTTGAGATAAGAACTACGTGTGGCTTGATCCCTTGTCCAAGGGTACGTAGGTAGCCTAGAGCCTCACCTAGGTGCAGTCGCGAAATATACTATGTTTAAAAAGGGTTTGATCGATTCTGAGTTTGTGAATGGATGTTGATATGATTGTTGGATTTGAATCCGATTTAATATTTTCGGTGGCATTTGTAAAGTTGTTGAGGTCATTCATTTCATCATTTATGCTTTATCCGACTTAAGAACATTGTTGGTTTTGTTTCGAACCCTTTGAAGGCCGAGGGCCTATTTTGTATTTGCATGTTGATAATTTGTGCATGCTGCCAGTTGGGTTATAAACTGTATTTTAAATTTTCATGTTGAAATTTGGGGAAAAGTCCAATTTTCAGGGGAGACTATGCCGAAATTTTCGGCCGAAAGTGTCGTTTCTTAATAAGTGGACCCGGCATCGGTGAGATGTCGGAATTTCCACAAGATTCGTCTCGAGTTCCGAGGAATTCAGGGCAGGTCCTGTCATTTTGGGAGCTCACTGGCTTCGGAGTCATGAGAACTCCGAAGTTAAGCGAGTTGGGGGCTAGAGCAATCCCATGATGGGTGACCCACTGGGAAGTTGCTCGTGAGCTCCCAAAAACAAAACTGTGAGGGCAGAGAGGGGGGCCCAAAGCGGACAATATTGTGCTACGGCGGAGCCGATCCCGGGATGTGACAATTTGGTATCAGAGCAACTCTGCCGTGTGGTGCGAGTGTGCCGACGAGGACGTCGGGCCCTTGAGGGGGGTGGATTGTAAGATCCCACATCGACCAACGGAGAGGGGGTTGATGTGCCTTATATGTACATGCCCGCATCCATCTAGCACGAGGCCTTTTGGGGGCTCACTAGCTTCGGAGTCATGGGAACTTCGAAATTAAGCGAGTTGGGGGCTAGAGCAATCCCAGAATGGGTGACCTACTGGGAAGTTGCTTGTGAGCTCCCAAAAATAAAACTGTGAGGGCAGAGAAGGGGGCCCAAAGCGGACAATATTGTCCTACAGCAGAGCCAATCCCGGGATGTGACATGGCATCTCTATGATGTGTTTGATTATTGAAATGTGTCTGCAATTTTATTAGACATCATATGTTTGTTTTTATGATGTGTAGAAGTCCAAAATGTAATTTTAAAATCGTACTATATTTTTTGGAATGTGTTTGTGTAATTATATATTAATTTCATATGACTATTTGTAAATGATATGATAATGCTACATTTAAATAAACATAGACTTAATTTAGCCAAATAAGGTTTGTTTACATGTTTGCATTTGTATTGTTGTAGAAAAGATTCTCAGATGCTTCCGAGTGGCTCATGTGGCCAAGAACATGGATGATTTCAAACTAAAGCACATAAAGTCTCAATTTGTGTACAATCGTCCTAGTTGGAAAACAAAAATCGAATATTGATTGGGTGAGGTGGAATAGCATGAGGATTCCTCAGCTAAGACAATCATTGTGCGGTCATTCCACGACCTGCAAAAGTATCCTGAGGGGTATAGGATAGAACGACTTCAAAAAACTTTGTAGTGCTTATGGATGTTACTGATAAAGAGTACAAGCGCATATCACATATAGTTTCTTATGATCTAATATACGTGTTGCTTTGAAAAATGAGTATGTATTTATTTGATACATTTGCATTCAATATGAATTAATGATGTCATGAGAGGCACGTAGTCGTTGTCCTAAAACCTTGACCCAAACACATGGTTTTAGGAAGGCATCTACGACTTTAGGACAACGACTACATGCCTCTTTTGACATCACATGTCATCCTAACACTTTTTCTATGTATATATTGTATTAGTTATTGTGTATGATTGGTGTGTTTTGGGTATGATTTATTTAATTGATTTTATGTGAATATCAATTTATGAGTATAATTATCGACGGCGTGAGCTTTAAAAGTTCCTTCATTAGTACTTTATTTAATAATACACGCATAATAATCGTATGCGTGTATTCTATTTCAATTATCAAAGTTAGCCTCTTATCACACTCGTCCTAATATGGATTTCTCCGTTTTTAGGTAAAGTGTTCTAATCGTCGTGTTATACAGTTTATCATAGTTGGTGTATATATTTAAAGAGTATAGCCGCGCGGTTATATTGCATAAACAGAATATCTTCAAAGTATAGCCGCGCCTTTAATATGTATCTCTCTTTTTTAATCACTTTGATTAGTAGTTATGTTTTACTTAGAGAATATTAAAGGAAAAAAGAAAAAAGAAAGATTGAATTATTATTTATTAAGTAACATAATTCATGAAGTTAATTAAAAAAATTAATACTAATTATTCACTAAATAAATAGTAATTAAAATATAATTACTAACTTAACTAATTAAATGAGGCAAATATATTATTTAATTACTGACAGTAAAATTAAAAAAAATTAATTAACCTAAATATCCTAAGTTTATATTTATTTTTTTTAAAAGGACCTCTCCCGACGAAATTTCGTCGGGGCAAGTCAATAGCACTTTTGTCGCGAAAATCCGACAAAGTTTTGCCGGCATAGGTCTGTGCCGACGAAATTTCGTCGGGAGAGTAATGTTTTTAAAATTTTTAATTTTTGAATTATAAATTAGTTTCTTTACTTTTTTTTTTTTTTTGGCTAACCTCTTTAATTTAATATATGTAATTAAGTAACATGTTATCCTTTTTGAATTACTTTAATTAGTAATTATGTTTTAATTATTATTTCTTTGTGAATATTTAAATATGTTATCTATTTCATAAATTACTCAATAAATAGTAATTAATTATTTCTATGTATATATTTTATTAGACATCAAGTGATGTCTAATAAAATTGCAAACACCTTTCAATAATCAAATACAGCATAAAAATGCAATTTTACTGTATTACATTTAAAACACAAAAAGATGCAACCAACAAATAACACCACATTTTCGGTTAGGTTTATTAAATATAGTTTTATATGTATACTGTAATTTCAATTAAGCAATATTATTTCAACAATGAGATATTCAATTGACTCTGATTCTGGTACATAGAAACAAATGCAAACACAAACAGATAATCTCATATTTGAGTATATTATTACCCCCTCTAATAATCGTATGCGTGTATTCTAATTCAATTATCAAAGTTGGCCTCTTGTCACACTCGTCCTAATATGGATTTCTCCATTTTCAGGTAAAGTGTTCTAATCGTCGTGTTATACAGTTTATCATAGTTGGTGTATATATCTAAAGAGTATAGCCGCGCGGTTATACTGCATAAACAGAATATCTTCAAAGTATAGCCGCGCCTTTAATATGTATCTCTCTTTTTAAGCACTTCGATTAGTAGTTATGTTTTACTTAGAGAATATTAAAGGAAAAAAGAAAAAAGAAAGATTGAAATATAATTTATTAAGTAACATAATTCATGAAGTTAATTAAAAAAATTTATTAAGTAATATAAATTTGTCAAACAAAGTAGGGTAAATATTCAGTTATGCTAAGATACGCTCATATTATTATTATTCTCCAATATGGAGGTATTTATACAAGTACAAAAATGTGTTAACCCTAAATAAAATAGGAAATATATCTAAATTACAATAGGAAGTAAATCTCTATTACAATAGGACTAAATAATAATTTGTA
Organism: Prunus avium; assembly: GCF_002207925.1. The sequence continues at coordinate 663,108 of NW_018921323.1, forward strand.
AGTAAACAAAAATCCTAACTAAATAAGGAACTAAAATCCTAACTAAGTAAGGACTCGCCAACACTCCCCCTCAAGTTAGGCAAAGATATTTCGCATGCCCAACTTGACAAGCGAGTCACAGAACACCATACTTGAGAAGCACCAATTGTAGAGAAGGTCTTTTCGTCAACCACGAGTGAAACAAGTGACAAACTAAAGCAAAGTTCGCAGCAGAAACACAAGAGCAAACCCTAAAAAATAGGACACATAGCAGAACACAGAAACCCTGTGAGTACGGCAGCAGATAAGGCAGAACACAGAAGCCCTGTGAACAGGGCAATAGATAAGGCAGAACACAAAAGCCCTGTGAGCACGACAGTAGATAAGGTAGAAACCAAACCCTACAAAATAGAGTAAGGCAAGGCAAACACACCAGCAAAGGCATGAGCAATAATACTAGCACCATACTAGGCAGGAGCAACAATACTGGCACCAACAAGAGCAACAAGGCAGAGACATAACAGGCATCATCAACAACAATACAAGGCATTGGCACTAGCAACAGCAGAGACAACTTCTCTTCACTCCTCCTCTCCCCCTGAAAAGAAGAGGTCGTCGGAGTCAAGAAATAAGCAACATCTTCATGGGAATATGTCAAGCTAATGGGGATACGTCAATAAATATATCATTTTCACTCCCCCTCCCCCCCTTGAAGAGGAGGGGAGGAGAGCACTTAAATTGCAAGGAGAACGCAAACACAGGTCACAAGAAAACCTGGCTCTGATACCATGTCAAACAAAGTAGGGTAAATATTCAGTTATGCTAAGATACGCTCATATTATTATTATTCTCCAATATGGAGGTATTTATACAAGTACAAAGATGTGTTAACCCTAAATAAAATAGGAAATATATCTAAATTACAATAGGAAGTAAATCTCTATTACAATAGGACTAAATAATAATTTGTAAGTAAACAAAAATCCTAACTAAATAAGGAACCAAAATCCTAACTAAGTAAGGATTCGCCAACAAAATTAGTTTCTTTACTTTTTTTTTTTTTTGGCTAACCTCTTTAATTTAATATATGTAATTAAGTAACATGTTATCCTTTCTGAATTACTTTAATTAGTAATTATGTTTTAATTATTATTTCTTTTGTGAATATTTAAATATGTTATCTATTTCATAAATTACTCAATAAATAGTAATTAATTATTTTAAATTATTTTGTGGAATTTTCAAACCACGGCAGTTATAAACCTAACTTCATTCGAATTTAAATTGAAAGGATATTTCAAAAACAAAACAAAAAAAGAAATACTTATTTTCATTTGGGTGCCTTAATTAAATTTCTCCAAAGCCCAAGAGCTCCAAGGACCAAGTCTTTAATTAATATAATTATTATTAATCAGCGCCAAATCCAAAGCCGAGCCTCTAGGCAAGCCCATTAGCCCAACTCCCCAATGTTAACCACACTTACCAAACCATCATAGTGCTTTGTTTATAAAAGACCTCTGCATGAGTGGATTTTCGATGTGGGGTGTTCACAAAGGGCACCTCAAAAGCTAAGCCCACAAAGAAATTCATATTTATATTTTTATTGTTGGTGTATATATTTAAAGAGTATAGCCGCGCGGTTATACTCCATATTTATATTTTTTGCAATTGTATTTTGCTAGTTGACTATATCAACAATTTTAATTTTTTATCGCCCTTATTTTTCTAGATCCCTATCTCAACAATTTACACGCTATAAAAGATTTAAAATATATAAAAAAACTGTTGAGACGGGCATCTAGAAAAATAAGGGCGATAAAAAAATTAAAATTGTTGATATGGGCATCTAGCAAAATACAATTGCAAAAAAATTAAAACTAAACTTTGTAAGTCACGCATAGCGAGCGAGATTAAAAAAAAGCCTCTTGCACACGCGGAAGTGTGTGCAGAGAGGCTAGTCTAATGAGCTTCAGGAGCTAGGGGGATTCTTTGTGTTTTTTTTTAAAATTAAAAAAAATTCTGTTTGGTGGAATTGAAAATTTTCCTTGTTTTTTCCCATAATTTGAAATACCTTTTATTAGCTTGGGTAAAACGCTTTTTCCTGTTTTTAATTTTTAGTTTGAATTGTCCTTAAAAGTTCTTTTTTTCAATAATTTGGTAACATATGTTGTATTGTATTCATTGATAACCTTTATAAAAATAAATCAATTATCATAGTTGATTATATTAAAAAGAATTTAAAACAAATGCAAGAACTAATTTAAATTCCTCTTTGTATTTACTGATAACAATTATCATAGTTAACCATTGAACCGAATTTGGAACAGATGCAATTGAATAAGTCTTTATTTAAAACAAAACTCGTTAAACCAAAATATAGTAATTGAAGCTAGTATTGCAACCATTGAAAAAGGAAAACAAAATACAAAAAATTCATGACAATGAAATTAAGATCGGGAAATCCTTTTAGCTACTGCTTGTACATGAACCTCCTCGTGCAGCAATTTTATGCTCGCTCGCTACTATCTTGTTTGTTTTTATATGTAGAAGTCCAAAATGCATTTTTAAAATCGTACTATATTTTTTGGAATGTGTTTGTGAAGTTGTATTACTTTCATACAACTGCTGTTTGCGTCGTTATTGTCGTAGGAAAGAACTTCGTAATAGTATGAGTTTGTTTCCATGTATTTGCGGTATTTCTGTTTTATAAATTGAATATAAAGCAATTGTAATTATGTGTGTTCTTAAATTATTATATCCTAGAGGTGAATTTGTTTGTAAGTTTAAATCATTCTTTCTTTTAAGGATATCTCCACAATAATAACTTGAGAGAAAATAATTGTTTTTCTTCAAAGGTTGCAGTTACTTTGAATAATTACTATGCGAAGTTTTATATTTTAAATAGAAAGAAACTCATGATCGGTTTTGAGTTTATATTCTTGAACTAGCGATGTCCCTTGAAGTTCGCTTTACTTCGTTGAAAAGATCTCACTTGCACTGTTGCACATAATCGTCTTCATCCCATCCTGCTTGACAGAATGTGTCCTAGAACTAGAGTGCAAAAAGAAGGGAATATGATGTCTTTTTTCTTTGCATGACCCTTTTAGTAAATAAAGTGTGGTTGAAACTTGAAACTCAACAAGTTGCTTGCTACAAATTAGGGCCTAAAACATCATGCCCCAAATGGGAATGAGTCCAACAAATTGGAGCCACCAAAAGTGGTAAAATTCGCAAATTAAAAGTGAACAAAATAAATTTTTGGGTCAATTCCAATTTGGTACACTGTGATTTTACTCGTAAGACATATTTGCTCCTGTCCTATTAATTTTTGCAATGTAGCTCTGCCGTGACATTATACATACATGGGTCTATTTTTTAATGCTTATATTGAGTAAAATATTTAAAAAATGAGAAATATTATTTTTAAAAGAAACAAAAAGTAAATTATTTTTTCTCTCTTAGTCTCTCTCCTCCGATCAAACCCATCTCCCCTTTCTCCCAAACCAAAGGCAAATAAAATATAAGAAATGTTCTGGGGAAGTTGGGATTCCCCTTGATAAGAAATGTGTCTGTTCGTTGAGATATCTTTTACATATTACGTTTGTAAAGTTGCGGATGATTTTGGCTTATTACAATTTACAAATTGTTACAACTGCAGATTCAAGACAAAGCAATCCCACCACTATTGAACAGAAATGATGTCATCGGAGCTGCAAGGACAGGATGCGGGAAAACTCTTGTTTTTCTAATACCAGCTGGAGTTTACTCCTCGTGAGGGAACGGGCGTTGTTGTCATTTGCCCAACACCGGAACTTGCTATTCAGGTGAGACCCTGGACATTGTTGTTATATTTTTCTTTTTTATGCCTATGCAAATTTCACGTACCTAACGTAAGTTAAAATTTAGTTTGTGTCTTGTGAAGTACTAGTAAGCACTGATACAAACGGTGGAGTAAAAGTGGGCTTTGTTGATGGAGTTTTCGATATGGAAAATGCTAGGTTACCACATTGTGTACAATCTCACTAGTAGAGGTGTGCTCCACCTTTATTAGAGAGGTGGTACACAATCTGATATAAAAATATGGTAAACCCAGCATTACCCTTTCGATATTGGTGGAGTGAAATATGACTCTGCCAAGTAACTGGTTATTTTCTGAAATGCTGCATATTGGCACATATGGCTTTCTTATTGAAAGAAATGTTTCCCTGACTTTTGAATATTCTTCGTGTTTAGAATCTCCTTCACATTTAATATAAGATTGCCACATCAATAAAATACAATACAGGGGTTAAAGAACTAACACTTCATCAACTAACTGGAAAAAAGAAAAAGTATAACTCCTCCGAAATCAAAACCCCCTCAAAGGTCCCCATTTTATTTCTATGGAACTATGGCCACGATGAAATCTGATGGCTTTTCATTCTGCTTCCTAACTAAAAATCAAAATCTCTTTTTTTCCCCCTCGTTTGACGGGCTTTTGTTTCAGATATGTTAGTCTTCTAAGAATGATAATACAACATGAACAATATTTCCCTCCTTGCCTGGAAGGAAGAACTCCTCCTTACCTTTTATCGTGGCACAACCATAACGTGACATTTGTCCTCTTTTTTTTAAGGAGCGGGTCTTGAATCCAAAAATGATTGAGTTTGGTAGGGTTGGTGGGGTTAGGTTGACCTAATAATAAACGGGTCTTAAACCTAAAAAATTATAAACCGCTATGTATGAATTGAGTTATAAGTTAGGATCAAAACCGACCCAACCCAATCCGTGCCCACCCCTAAGCAACAACTACTTTCCTACGAGAAAAATAAAAGAAAGGAATTCCAACGATTTGGTTGTTCAATTGAAAGCGTACCACATGGTGTCAAGGGGGATACCCTTAAAAAGTATACGAGGAATGCAAAACTAATGTGCCAAAAGTTAACAAAAAGCTGGGCAATATTTTAGCTTAGCATCTGACATTGTGGTTCTTAAACACCCGTCACCTTTTTTTCATAACAAAGAAAACAAAGGAAAGCAAAACGCAAAAGATCACTCTAAATCTTTAGTTGTAGTCTAACACGAGTCTTGGTAATCCCGATCATTGTCGTCGTCGTACTTGTTGTGGCTGTTCACGGATAATGGGCTGTGCCTGTCGTGGCTGTTCGAGTATAATGGGCTGTGCTTGTCGCGGCTGTTCGCGTATAATGGGCTGTGCTTGTCGCGGCTGTTCGCGTATAATGGGCTGTGCTTGTCGTGGCTGTTCACGTATAATGTTATGCTCATCCCAGATTCGGCAGGAACATGTTGCTTTCTTGTTCTTCCACTCAGCTCCACAAGTATAACAAAACTCATAACCACATCTACAAAGACAATGCAAGCATATAGAAAACCACAAGGATTGGTATACAAAAAAAAAAAGCAGCACCCAGAAAAGAACAATCAAAACTAGTTCTTTTTGTGGGTGAAAGAATAGAAAAGGTGGTCCGCAACTAGTAAAGGCAATACACCAATACCATAACCATCTGAGGGGACAGTGTAAGGCCCTACCATGATATCTATTTATAGATGACTAGGATCTCATCCAATGTTTGCTAACAAAAGCATAAAAGAGAACGCCAATTAGATCAGCATGCAAAGATTGACTCCTTTGGAGGTTTGATGGCCCATTGGCAATGTGGCTTTTAATCATAAGAACTAGGAACTTGAGACCAAACACTATACTTAGCCATATCCACTCTTGTACTCAACTTGCTACCCATTAGATCATATAGAGTTCACTAGCTGTATATTTTGTTTTATCTTTTGCTAGTTTCATCCCTCTCAAAAAATTGCTAATTTGATCTAAAGATGACAAAATCAACAGAACAATGACCAAAAGACAAGTCAAATAGGATGGAGGAGTGGGGAGTAATACCTGCAAGTTATGTGGTAACAACCTTCGGCGAGTTCAACCATATGGTTGCACTTTACACACTGACGCCAGAGTTTCTTTGTAGCCAGCGAGTTGAGCAATTGGTCTTCTGGGTGGGGATAGGGATGTGATCTTTTATAATCATAGCAGGTCATATTGAAGTGCCAAGGGACCTTGCAATTGATACAAAAATAGTAATGACATTTCATGCATCTCCTGGCTCCAGTTTGCTCAGCACGGACAAAAGTAGTTTTGGTATATTCTAAGACCTCCTTTTTAGACATTAATGCAGAACACCTGGGATTTGGGCAATAAACTTTGTCTGTAACCGGAATAGAAGATTCCTTGATTCTTTGGCTTATGGCCTCAACTAGTTTAGGTGCCAAGAATTTTGCACAGCTATCAATATTCACCTCATTTTTACAGCCTTCATGAGGGCACTCTGCCCCCATCCCATTAAGAAACTTTACTTCCACATGCTGTTTCGTACAAGAACAGCAATACCTGTGTAGACAGCCATCGATTGAAAACATTTCCCCCACATCAGTTTCTTCAAAGCAAATTACACAAGTCTCCTTCAAACTCTTTCCATTGCTAGAGTCTGCACGCCAGGTGATCTGAGAAACTATAGCCTCTCTTGCAACTTTAAGTGCAAACTTAATGTCAGTACGTGCTACAAGAGAAGGGCTGCAATATTCAAATTTTCTTTGTAGAAGAGCCACTTGATTGACTAATGTTGCAACCTTGCTGTTTCCAGGACGCACTCTGTTTGTGACCTGCATTTATAAGATGTCAATCATCTACATGGAATTTTCTGTTATGCCCCCATATTTTATTTTATAAACATGAATAGTGATGAGAGCAGCAAACTTGTAAAGACATCAATTATACTATCAATAAGGAGGAAAATAAATGAAAAATAACAGAACTTCAGTTTTCTGGATACAGTTTGAATCCTTCGGAAATAGAAAAAAAAAAACATATTTATCTTGTAATACAACCAACAAAGTTTGACAGAACACATCACCAAAAAATAATTAACAAATTTCTAACAGCAACAAAATAGTATAACTGCATGACCGAATCATTGCTGAACCCGAAATTTGAAACTCTAACACATTAATACCAGTAATTGGCTTTGTCACACAAATGCAGCAAGCTCAGCAAATGTTAAACACAACAGACTGAAAGAAGGATAGGTCTAACAAGATAACTGTTAATTCTCCCAAATACCAAGTTGATTGGGATTATTCCTTGCAGCTTCTGCACAAAGCTAAATTAACATGCTCCAAAACACTGTCACAAATGACATGACATACACTTGTTAGATTGCACTTCAACCAATTAACCCAACCCAAACACTAAACCAAAAACCAATACAGCAACTCACTCATATTGATGTTTAGTAATTGGCTTTCACACTTCTCATAGTTGCCCACAATCTTCTTGCTCAATCTCTGATAATGTTCTCCCAAACAAACCCACATATAGTAAGCCCCAAAATTTCTATTCCACTTCCAAAATGGTCAAATGCACAATCTTTTTCTTTTCCTCTGTTTCAGAAGATACCCAATAGTTCATACAGCCAAAGATTTCAAATTTGCAATGCAACAAACAATGCACACCAGTCAACAGTCAACTCTACTACCATTAACATAAACACAAACTCCCACCCAATTAAAAAGTGAATTTGAGAATAAAAGAAGACCGATAAAAGCGAGTGTTTAATGCTAAAACTCACATATTGGTAAAGCATGTAGTCATCACAGTAAAAGGTCACAAATTTCAAGTCCAAGGTGAGAGCTTTGTTAAGCCCTTCAATGATGGCTTCAAGCTCCGAAGCCTCATTGCTCAGCACCACACCATCAACCACCGCCTCCAGATTCTTCCTCGCCTCGAATATCAGATTGTCTCTCGGGTCACAAATCGCGATACCAGCCCCAGCCACCACCACCTTCATATCCCTAACCCTCTCCTCGCTCACCAAACCTTTGCAATACAACCTCAAATTCTCAGTCTCCACCGCTGCAGCTTTCGTCGACGATGACGAAGACGATTCGTCCGCACAGTACGGACGCTCGTAATAGTCGCCGTGCTTGTCCCAGTAGTCCTCGGGCACGTCGCGGAGGTCGGCGGCGAACTTCTGATCGTGAATTCGACGGTTGATATCTTCCTTTGTCTTCATCATCTCCGAAACGGTGCGCTCGTGGTCCTCCCACTCCTGCGCGAATCGCTCGACGTCCTCGAGCATGAGCGTGGCGGCGAGGTCTAAAATGGCGTCGTTCAAGGCGTCGTGGGGCGGCGAAGGAGGCGGAGAGTTGCGCGAACTCGAACTCGAGGCCAACGAGGGATTGAGAGCGAGAGAGGCGGCCATGGCCTCCTGCATTTGGAGCTTGAAGGCCATGTCGAGGTCGGAGTCTAGAGTTTTGGCGGCCATAAGGTCTCTGCGTTGTTCGGAGAGAATGGTGTCGAGGTCGTCTGGGTCAGTACGATCATCCATGATTGATCGGTGACCTGTGTGAAGGACGCAGAGTTAATAATTATAACTAGAATTAATTTTTTACTATATTTTGAGATAAAATGCTTCACGAAAGCCTAGGGGAAAGGAGTGGAGACTTGTCAGAGAAGGAAGAGACCAAGGAAACAGAAGGTTTTGGAGATTGATGAGAGTCTGCAGATTTCAGCCACGTGTCTTCTGAATTTACTTTGACGAATTTTGACCATAAAGCAGCACTTTTCAAACAGAGGGAATTTTATTTATTTTTTAGTCAAAAGAAACAAAACATTATAAAGGAGGGATCGTGCGTGACACCATATAAATCACAATGTAACTTGTGTAAAATATCATTGACCAAAAAAAAAAAACCTATGTAAAATATCTGTTGGAAAATTTCCAAACCAAACACACATATGTGAAGAAGTATGGTTGCGTTTAATCGTAATATCTGCTACTTGATTTGATTCACGATAGACATGTTGAAGATAGACATGTTGTATCAAAACTTTATTAAAGTTATTAAGCAACTGATATATATCGTGAATAATTCGCATATTTCAATTGAGTGATGCTAAACGAACCTTAAAATTAACTGAGTACACCCTACTGCCAGCAGTTCCGTGTTTGGTGGGTAATCTATAAATTCTTTGGTAAATTCGAAAAGGTCTGGAGTTTGCCCTGACCTTGGGTGCCTACTCACCATATTCAACCCTAATCAAACGTAGAGAAGTTTTTATATTGCTCAATGCATACAACAAACAACGCAGCGGGCACTATCGGAGGCGCAAGAAGGTGTCGACTGTTTGTTCAACATTCACTCACTAGGTGAAGCAAAGCAAAAGTTTGCGAAGGAGAAGATGTAATCATCTAATAATATGAAGGTCATGCGTTCAACTTGAATTGATTCTTGCGTTGAATTATTGTCTTGCCTTCAAACTGGAAGAGGCTATCTCTATATTCTTGCGGCAGACCACAAGGTGAAGAACTCACTCACGCCACTGCTCTGCTCTCTTTTTTCTCTTTTCCCTTCTAGTTTTTGAAGGGTCTTTTTTTTTTTTTTTTTTTGAGCTTAATAATTCATATAGTGCATTCAAATTAGAAGTTGAAAAGTACATAATGACTACGTTGTTTGTGATGTTGAGATGAAACTAATTAGAAAGTCCAACTGAAGTATTTTCTTCACAATAGCTAATGTTTGTAAGTTGGGGATTCCCCTTGATAAGAAATGTGTCTGTTCGTTGAGATATCTTTTACATATTATGTTTGTAAAGTTGCGGATGATTTTGGCTTATTACAATTTACAAATTGTTACAACTGCAGATTCAAGACAAAGCAATCCCACCACTATTGAACAGAAATGATGTCATCGGAGCTGCAAGGACAGGATGCGGGAAAACTCTTGTTTTTCTAATACCAGCTGGAGTTTACTCCTCGTGAGGGAACGGGCGTTGTTGTCATTTGCCCAACACCGGAACTTGCTATTCAGGTGAGACCCTGGACATTGTTGTTATATTTTTCTTTTTTATGCCTATGCAAATTTCACGTACCTAACCTAAGTTAAAATTTAGTTTGTGCCTTGTGAAGTACTAGTAAGCACTGATACAAACGGTGGAGTAAAAGTGGGCTTTGTTGATGGAGTTTTCGATATGAAAAATGCTAGGTTATCACATTTTTATACCACATTGTGTACCACATCACTAATAGAAGTGGGCCCCGTTATATTGGTGGGCTCCATTTCTATTAGAGAGGAGGTACACAATCTGATATAAAAATATGGTAAGTCTAACATTACCCTTTCAATATTGGTGGAGTGAAATATGACTCTGCCAAGTAACTGGTTATTTTCTGAAATGCTGCATATTGGCACAGATGGCTTTCTTATTGAAAGAAATGTTTCCCTGACTTTTGAATATTCCGAGATACTGGAATGTAGTTTGGGATCCTTTTGCAATTCTGATTGTTGTGTGTGTTAGTGACAAAATCTAGCTTGTCTGTGTGGTTGAGCTACGAATCTTTGATGGAGATGAAAGCTTGTATCAGGACATCACATCATTTGACCATTTTGGCGACACTATTTTTTTGTCATACTAAAATATTTTGGCAAGTTTCCTTAATTTATTGTAATATTATAGACTTTTTGTCATACTAAGATATTTTGGCAAGTTTCTTTAATTTATCGTAATTTTACCGACTTTTTTGGCGATATTTTCTGTTTCTTTCGGCGATTTTATCAAGCTAACATTACAACTAACTTAAGCACTGATTTTGGTAAATTTATCACCAATATTATCGAGATTTCGGCGATATACATGGGTGCTCCACTTTATCCCGCGTATGTGAGATTTTAAAAATTCCATCAATATAAAACTTAGGGCGACTCGAGGATCTGAATCATCTGCTAAATTTTCTCTGCTAGAATCTCCTTGACATTTAATATAAGATTGCCACATCAATAAAATACAATACAAGGGTTAGAGAACTAACACTTCATCAACTAATTGGAAAAAAGAAAAAGAAAAAGAAAAGAATAACTCCTTCCTCCGAAATCAAAACCCTCTCAAAGATCCCATTTTATTTCTATGGAACTATGGCCACGATGTAATCTGATGGCTTTTCATTATGCTTCCTAACTAAAAATCAAAATCTCTTTTTTTTCTCCCTCATTTGACGAGCTTTTGTTTCAGATATGTTAGTCTTCTAAGAATGATAATAAAACATGAACAATACTTCCCTCCTTGCCTGTAAGGAAGAACTCCTCCTTACCTTTTATTGTGACTCAACTACAAAGTGACATGTGTCCTTTTTTGTTTTTTAAGAAGTGGGTCTTGAATCCAAAAATGATTGAGTTATGTAGGGTTGGTGGGGTTAGGTTGACCTAATAATAAACGGGTCATTAACCTAAAAAATTATAAATCATTATGTATGAATTGAGTTACAAGTTAGGATCAAAACCGACCCAACCCAATCTGTAGGGTTGGGCATCAAAACCGGAATAAGGAAACCAAACCGAAACCATGCCAAACCATGCCAATCTCATGTCGTCACGTTTGGTATTGAAGTGTAAATAGGATGATACCGTGTCTTCCCGTTACTACTTGACATGGCATCGATTCCACATTTCTGATCTCTTTTGGTGCCATACTGTACCGAACAGTGTTTTGAAGTTTTAATTCCCATTTTCAGTTTCCTTCTCCCCCATTCGTTGCGATCTTCTTCCTCCTTCTAATTCTTTCTTTCTTTTCTTTCTTCTCCTCTTTCCTTCTCATTTCTCGATTCCAAGGCTCGATCGAATCTGTCACGCCCCGAATTTCCCACAACAATTAATCTGCGAATTTAAACAGAACAACCAACAATCCGGGACGCGAAGCTCGGAACCTTCAACAAAAGTACCTAGAAATTTAAACTTTTCTTTCTTGATACAACACCACTGTTCCGAACCACAATGTCAATAATGACTCAACTCTTCTGAGTCAAATATTACATTACAAACTCACAACATAAATGAACAATCATCATTTTACATAATATGCTCCTCAGAGCTTATTTCACACAGCGGAAGTCTAACACTCACCAACACTCTCACACCACACTTTACAGTCTGTGGATCCACCAATGAGCCTCCTGCTCCTCACCTTAATTCTCCTGCTCACCGTCTCTACCACCTGCAGGATTTTCCCCTACACCATTGAATAGTGCACCGGGTTCACCACAGAACAACCCGGTAAGCTTTCTAAAGCTCGTATGAGTAAACCACGTCCACAGTATAATATGTCAATTTCACATAATATACAAACACATGCACTTTCATTAGCACACCACAATCCTTGTATAACCAAGGTAATCATAATCATCAATATCATCACAATCACAATTCTTTTATTTTATTTAAAGAACTGTTTCGATCACCACCTGTGACCACACCAAAACTCTTTATTTCAAAGTAGTTTTCACACGTCAATTGTTTGACAGATAGAAGAGAGAATACTATGAACCTCTAATCTATAACACTACAAAACACCATAGTAGTGTTCACTCATGATTACACACCAGTCATGAGTACTAGATGGCGCCAGACTAGAGCTCTAACTGTTCTTGGGTCTTGCTCCCTAGGGTAATTTATCCCTCATTATTTGCCACGAGAATGCCCACCTGACAAACTCAGAAGGGATTCAAGGTATTCTCACCTAAATCCATCAACACCAAAACACCAACACCAAAACACCAACGCCAAAACAATATAAAATG
>NW_018921323.1:677544-693613 GCF_002207925.1 Prunus avium
TCTCTCTCTCTCTCTCTCTCTCTCTCTCTCTCTCTCTCTCAATTCGAACCCTAATTCCCCAATCCTCCATCAATTCGAAATTTGGAGCTCAACCCTAGCTTGAAGCCTAACCTTTCTTTGTGAATGTATTCAATGTATCATATAATTTGGCAGGTCTTGAATCTTGATTGTTTGTAAACTTCGTATTATGCTTGATTTATAAAAATTGCAAGATTTCTGAAATTTTGCAGGATTTTTTACGATATCAACATTAATACCGAATCATACCGGTCCCGTTTGGATCCGGTATGGTTTGAATGTGTTTTCTAAAACTCTCATCCCGTGTCATCCCATCCTGATTCCCCTATCCGGGATTGACACCGAGATGACCTCCATCCCGTGTCATCCCATACCATGCCCAGCCCTACCAATCTGTGCCCACACCTAAGCAACAACTACTTCCTACGAGAAAATAAAAGAAAGGAATTCCAACGATTTGGTTGTTCAATTGAAAGCGTACCACATGGTGTCAAGGGGGATACCCTTAAAATATATAAGAGGAATGCAAAACTAACGTGCCAAAAGTTAACAAAAAGCTGGGCAATATTTTAGCTTAGCATCTGACATTGTGGTCCTTAAACACCCTTCACCTTTTTTTCATAACAAAGAAAACAAAGGAAAGCAAAACGCAAAAGACCACTCTAATAGCCTAAATCTTTAGTTGTAGTCTAACAAGAGTCTTGGTAATCCCAATCAATGTCGTCGTCGTACTTGTCGTGGCTGTTCGCGTATAATGGGCTGTGCCTGTCGTGGCTGTTCGCGTATAATGGGCTGTGCCTGTCGTGGCTGTTCGCGTATAAGGGGCTGTGCCTGTAGTTGCTGTTCGCGTATAAGGGGCTGTGCCTGTCGTGGCTGTTCGCGTATAATGGGCTGTGCTTGTCGTGGCTGTTCACGTATAATGTTATGTGCCTGTCGTGGCTGTTCGCGTATAATGGGCTGTGCCTGTCGTGGCTGTTCGCGTATAATGGGCTGTGCCTGTCGTGGCTGTTCGCGTATAATGGGCTGTGCCTGTCGTGGCTGTTCGCGTATAATGGGCTGTGCCTGTCGTGGCTGTTCGCGTATAATGGGCTGTGCCTGTCGTGGCTGTTCGCGTATAATGGGCTGTGCCTGTCGTGGCTGTTCGCGTATAATGGGCTGTGCCTGTCGTGGCTGTTCGCGTATAATGGGCTGTGCCTGTCGTGGCTGTTCGCGTATAATGGGCTGTGCCTGTCGTGGCTGTTCGCGTATAAGGGGCTGTGCCTGTAGTTGCTGTTCGCGTATAAGGGGCTGTGCCTGTCGTGGCTGTTCGCGTATAATGGGCTGTGCTTGTCGTGGCTGTTCACGTATAATGTTACGCTCATCCCAGATTCGGCAGGAACATGTTGCTTTCTTGTTCTTCCACTCAGCTCCACAAGTATAACAAAACTCATAACCGCATCTACAAAGACAATGCAAGCATATAGACAAACCACAAGGATTGGTATACCCAAAAAATAAACAGCAGCACCCAGAAAAGAACAATCAAAACTAGTTCTTTTTGTGGGTAAAAGAATAGAAAAGATGGTTTGCAACTAGTAAAGGCAATACACCAATACCATAACTATCTGAGGGGACAGTGTAAGGCCCTACCATGATATCTATTTATAGATGACTAGGATCTTATCCAATGTTTGCTAACAAAAGCATAAAAGAGAACGCCAATTAGATCAGCATGCAGAGATTGACTCTTTTGGTGGTTTGATGGCCCATTGGCAATGTGATTTTCAATCAAAAGAACTCAGAGGAACTTGAGACCCAACACTATACTTAGCCATATCCACTCTTGTACTCAACTTGCTACCAATTAGATCATATTGAGTTCACTAGCTGTATATTTTGTTTTATCTTTTGCTTGTTTCATCCCTCTCAAAAAATTGCTAATTTGATCTAAAGATGACAAAATCAACAGAACAATGACCAAAAGACAAGGCAAATAGGATGGAGGAGTAGGGAGTAATACCTGCAAGTTATGTGGTAACAACCTTCAGCGAGCTCAACCATATGGTTGCACTTTACGCATTGACGCCAGAGTTTCTTTGTAGCCAGCGAGTTGAGCAATTGGTCTTCTTGGTGGGGATAGGGATGTGATCTTTTATGATCATAGCAGGTCATATTGAAGTGCCAAGGGACCTTGCAATTGATACAAAAATAGTAATGACATTTCATGCATCTCCTGGCTCCAGTTTGCTCAGCACGGACAAAAGTAGTTTTGGTATATTCTAAGACCTCCTTTTTAGACATTAATGCAGAACACCTGGGATTTGGGCAATAAACTTTGTCTGTAACCGGAATAGAAGATTCCTTGATTCTTTGGCTTATGGCCTCAACTAGTTTAGGTGCCAAGAATTTTGCACAGCTATCAATATTCACCTCATTTTTACAGCCTTCATGAGGGCACTCTGCCCCCATCCCATTCAGAAACTTTACTTCCACATGCTGTTTCATACAAGAACAGCAATACCTGTGTAGACAGCCATCGATTGAAAACATTTCCGCAACATCAGTTTCTTCAAAGCAAATTACACAAGTCTCCTTCAAACTCTTTCCATTGCTAGAGTCTGCACGCCAGGTGATCTGAGAAACTATAGCCTCTCTTGCAACTTTAAGTGCAAACTTAATGTCAGTACGTGCTACAAGAGAAGGGCTGCAATATTCAAATTTTCTTTGTAGAAGAGCCACTTGATTGACTAATGTTGCAACCTTGCTGTTTCCAGGACGCACTCTGTTTGTGACCTGCATTTATAAGATGTCAATCATCTACATGGAATTTTCTGTTATGCCCCCATATTTTATTTTATAAACATGAATAGTGATGAGAGCAGCAAACTTGTAAAGACATCAATTATACTATCAATAAGGAGGAAAATAAATGAAAAATAACAGAACTTAGGTTTTCTGGATACAGTTTGAATCCTTCGGAATAGAAAAAAATATATATATTTATCCTGTAATACAACCAACAAAGTTTGGCAGAACACATCACCAAGAAATAATTAACAAATTTCTAACAGCAACAAAATAGTATAACTGCATGACCGAATCATTGCTGAACCCGAAATTTGAAACTCTAACACATTAATACCAGTAATTGGCTTTGTCACACAAATGCAGCAAGCTCAGCAAATGTTTAACACAACAGACTGAAAGAAGGATAGGTCTAACAAGATAACTGTTAATTCTCCCAAATACCAAGTTGTTTGGGATTATTCCTTGCAGCTTCTGCACAGAGCTAAATTAACACACTCCAAAACACTGTCACAGATGACATGACATACACTTGTTAGATTGCACTTCAACCAATTAACCGAACCCAAGCACTGAACCAAAAACCAATACAGCAACTCACTCATATTGATGTTTAGTAATTGGCTTTCACACTTCTCATTGTTGCCCACAATCTTCCTGCTCAATCTCTGATAATGTTCTCCCAAACAAACCCACATATAGTAAGCCCCAAAATTTCTATCCCACTTCCAAAATGGTCAAATGCAGAATCTTTTTATTTTCCTCTGTTTCAGTTTCAGAAGATACCCAATAGTTCATACAGCCAAAGATTTCAAATTTGCAATGCAACAAACAATGCACACCAGTCAACAGTCAACTCTACTACCATTAACATAAACACAAACTCCCACCCAATTAAAAAGTGAATTTGAGAATAAATAATAGAAGACCAATAAGAGCGAGTGTTTAATGCTAAAACTCACATATTGGTAAAGCATGTAGTCATCACAGTAAAAGGTCACAGATTTCAAGTCCAAGGTGAGAGCTTTGTTAAGCCCTTCAATGATGGCCTCAAGCTCCGCAGCCTCGTTGCTCAGCACCACACCATCAACCACCGCCTCCAGATTCTTCCTCGCCTCGAATATCAGATTGTCTCTAGGGTCACAAATCGCGACACCTGCCCCAGCCACCACTACCTTCATATCCCTAACCCTCTCCTCGCTCACCAAACCCTTGCAATACAACCTCAAATTCTCAGTCTCCACCGCCACAGCTTTTGTCGACGATGACGACGACGATTCGTCCGCACAGTACGGACGCTGGTAATAGTCGCCGTGCTTGGCCCAGTTGTCCTCGGGCACGTCGCGGAGGTAGGCGGCGAACTTCTGATCGTGAATTCGACGGTTGAGATCTTCCTTCGTCTTCCTCATCTCCGAAACGGTGCGCTCGTGGTCCTCCCACTCCTGCGCGAATCGCTCGACGTCCTCGAGCATGAGTGTGGCGGCGAGGTCTAAAATGGCGTCGTGGGGAGGCGAAGGAGGCGGAGAGTTGCGCGAACTCGAACTCGAGGCCAACGAGGGATTGAGAGCGAGAGAGGCGGCCATGGCTTCCTGCATTTGGAGCTTGAAGGCCATGTCGAGGTCGGAGTCTAGAGTTTTGGCGGCCATGAGGTCTCTGCGTTGCTCGGAGAGAATAGTGTGGAGGTCGTCTGGGTCAGTACGATCATCCATGATTGGTCTGTGTGGAGGACGCAGAGTGGGTCTTCTGGGTCAGTACGACTATAGTTAACGTTTTGCTTCCCTTTTTTAAGAGCCAAAGCGTCGAGAATGGGCAAAAGGAGGTGACACTTGTTAGACAAGGAAAAGACCAGGGAAACACAAGATTTTCGAAATTGATGAGAGTCTGCAGAACATTACATTACATTACATATATATATATATATATATATATATATATGTTGTATCAAAACTTTACTAAAGCAAGATATCGTGAATAATAATGCACATTCGAGTTGAGATTTTATATCAAATATTAGTATTTAAAATTAAAACTTTACGGTGTGTTTATTTTTGTTGAAAAAACTTTACTGTGTGTTTAGAATAGATGAGGAAATTTCTAGCTAAGGTAATCATAATTATAGTCGAGATGCCAAACAAATGACCAATAGAGGAATTTTTTTTTTTAAGGCCACTTAAACTTTTTATGTTAGGAATTTATTAATTAAATTTTTTTAATTTCAATTTAAGTTACAAACTGGAAAGTCAATTTTTTTATTAAAATAATTTATTAAAAAGACCATAAAAATTTAATAGAATGTTATCAACTAGCTTTAAAAAAAGGTTGATATACATCCAAATTTCTATTGAGGAGTTGAGTTTAATCCTCGGATTTGGTGACTTTGATACAAGTCCTTTGACTTTTGTGCCACATAGAATTACATTCTTCTTTTTATTATTTTATTTTTAAAATTAATTTTTTGTTCCAATATTGCCCCTTATGACTTGAATCGGGTAATAGTCATTTATGCCATATTGCCTATTGACTATTGCCTATTACATAGGTATATATAGGTTTTTTCATATTTTCGACAATATGTAATAGTATTTTATGTACCTTGTTTTTTTATAGGTAACATACAATTTTATTTTGTCTATTTTTGTATCTGACTTATAGGTAGTCTTCTAATTTATGTTCCTAACTTATAGGTAACACGATTTATCACTGAGTATTTTTCATTGCTAATAATTACGCTATTTACCTGTGTGTCATATACATAATTTAATGTGGGTGCTTGTCTGATCGATTGTTATAATATGTGGGTATTTACTTTTTATTGACTAAATTGTTTTTACCCATACATTAGGAATATTATACATACATTAGGAATATTATCAAGGAAAGAATTCAAAATTTAAATTTTGGAATTCAATTACAAGGAAATAATGCATTAAATTTAGATTTTCAATGTTTTTTCCTTATTTACCTCAAAGGGTAAAATTAAGGGAGTTTCACTAAAATACCCAAAATGGGGGCTGAAATTATAAAAATACCCAACACCCAAAACACTTTATAAACATACCCAAAACTCATCATTACACACACTCAAAACCCATTTATAAACATACCCAAAACCCATCATTACACACATACCCAAAACCCATTTTGGGTATGTTTTCATGTTTAAATAGTGCTTGGGTATTTTTATAAATACATGTCTAGGATTGGGTATTTTTATAAATATCTATAAAATTAATACAACAAAAAAAGTAATAAATGTCAAATGACCTACATCTAAAAAAAAAACGCAATGACTAAACCCAATAATAACTAATTATTTTGGACCAAGATCTAAAAAGTCCAAAAAAAATTTAGTCAATTCAAAAGCACTGGTCAAAATTTAGTCAATACTTGTCGTGGCTGCTCAGGTACAATGGCCGGCGGTGCATGTCGTGGCCGTTCGCGTATAATGTTACTCACATTTAAGAAGTCTGAGGAACTGAATCTACTTGTTTCATTCCTCTCTAAATAAAATTGCTTATTTTATCTAACCATAACAAAATCAATATGGCAATGACCAAAACACCACCCAGTAACTCCAAACCAAAAACACAAAAGACCCATAAAAATGGATCCTTTAGTGATAAAACTCACATATTGGTAAAGCGTGCAGGGGAAGGCAAAAAGGAGTGGAAACTTGCTACATAAGGAAGAGACCAAGAGCGTCTTGGAAATCGAGTCTTAAGATTTAAGGTAACAAGTTATACTACGTGACCATAATACTACTATTCTATAATCTCTCGTGAGATTACTTTGACTAATTTTGACCATTAAGCAGCACTTTTGCAAATGACTTGGAATGGAATATTGACTTTCCTAAACTCAAAATTCAGTATCTTCTAAGTTGGACACGAAAATATCACTAGATGACGGATGACCTATTTGTAATCATATTTTTATTTATAATCAGATTCGTTAATTAATTAATTAATATGCAATAATTGTTAATTAGATTTTAAACACATAACACACAAAAAACCCTATTTTCTGTTTTGAATTCTCCTCCCCTTCTCTTTACCTCTCAACTCTCGTCTTTCTCATCTTCATTTTTTTCCTCTCCTTTAATGGTATCAAAACAAATTAGAGCAGAACAGATGGATCATCAAACGGAAAACCTCATGGACAACAAGTCAGTGAACACAAAATTCTTTCGAGTGGGTATTATAGTGTTACAATGAATAATCTGAATAAGAGTCATAGCACTCGCTGTCAGAGTCACAATACTCCTCCACATATTCCCCATATTCATATTCTTCATCCAAATCTCTATCGTCTTCGGCAGACAAGTTATGCTCACCTTCTTCAACCACCGCCTCCTCCTCTTCGTCCTGAATGTCATCCCCAACCTCTTTCTCTTGAATTTCCTCATATTCTTCATCAAAATCTCCATCATCTTCAGCAGACAATATTTGCTTCTCTTCCTCAAACTCATCCTCAACTTCATCTTCATCTTCATCTTCATATTCGTCTTCGTCTTCTTCCTCGTCTTCGTCTTCTTCCTCATCTTCATCCTTTTCTTCCTCCTCCTCAAAGTCTCCATCTTCATTAGACAAGATATCATCTTCATCTGATGTTGGGCATGAATATGTTGCCTTTTCGACATTCCACTCAGCTCCACTGTCACGGAAAAACTCAGGCACCACATTTCTGCAAAAGCAATAAAAGCATGAGAATGGGTACCAAGATCACATAAACAGTTGTTTGCAAACTTGATCTGCATCTTTTTCTTTCAGGTGGAATGACCTTCAACAGCTTTCAATCACAATTAGAACAATATAAAAATAATAATGCAGATTCCCAAGGATGGTACACAATCTGAAACACGAACACACACACTGATACGAACATATAAAATTATAAAACACAATTGTTCATCCTTGTGTCTTCATCATAGTCATCATGTGCACATTCTCTTTGTCAACTATAATGTAGGTTCTTTTTTCAAACTGTAATGTTCTCCTTCCTTTCTTTACAGTAATCAAGAGATGGGAAAACCTTTTGAGCAAGCAGTAACCATTTGATACTCCTTTTTTTTTTTTTTTTGCCACAAACCGTTTGATACTTTACACAACATATTAATATAAATACTATTGAATATTTTCCATTCGGAGAAAATTTGAGGGAATGACTTTAGAGAGGGGATGTTACGGTAAAAGATATTCGTAGTCAGAATACTCCTCTGAATCTGACTCTGTCACATCCTCTGAATCAAAATCTTCATCTTCATCGTACAAAATATTACCCTCATCCCATAGGGGGCAAGAACATGTTGCCTTCTTATCTTTCCACTCAGCTCCACAATTATAACAAAACTCATACCCACATCTGCAAAAGAAATAAACGCATTAGGATGAATACTAAGATGACATAAATACAGTAACTCGCAAACTTGAAGTACAACAGCTTTCAAAATTTCAATTACAATACAATAATACTGATAAAATCCAGATTCCCAACAACTTTGGGCAACAAAACACCAGTCAACGATCCTCTTAGTTGGGTTTATATTATCATAACATTTACCAAATCAAGGGTTGTCAACCCGTTCCCATTCTCTGTCTTCAACTTGATCTACATTTGATTTTTACCATTTTCCTCAAGCGCTCTTTCCACACATGTTTTCTCTTGATGGTTAAGACTAAATGTCAAAAAATAAGAATTTTCTCAACTCCCAAAACACATAGATTGTCTTAACTCTTTCCTCATTTAAATTACTGCTGAAAAAAATCGTATGATGATCACTCAATGCACAAGATTCGAATTTCGAATCTGTGTTCCACATGCCCTCTACTTTTACTAGCAAGTCAACTCAAAACTCTCATTACAGAATTTAAGCTATTCTTTTATTTTTTTAAATCCACTCCTTAGGAAACTGGAGCAAGCAGATTATTTTCTAGAGCCAAAAGAATGGCCTTTTTGTTTTCTAGTTAGGACATCATTAGCGTATACAACACCTTCAATGACTGAGGTAGATTGAAATGTCTAAAACAAATCTTGTTCCCTCACATATTTTTTTACTCAAAATAATTTTGAAAAGTTATTATGAGGGGTAAACTCCAAAAAATGGGGACTAAATACCTGCAAGTCATGTGGTAGCAACCTTCAGCAAGTTCAATCATATGGTTGCATTTCACACACTGACGCCACAGATTCCTTGAGGCAAGAGACTTTAGCTTTGTATCTTCTTCTGGGGGATAAGGATTCAGCTTTTTATAGTCAGAGCATGTTCTGTTTTTGTGCCAAGGGACTTTACAGTTGATGCAGAAAAGGCAGTTGCATTTCATGCATTTCCTAATTCCTGATAGTTCCACATCCCTCAAGGTTTTTTTGGAGTGTTCTAAAAGCTCACGTTTTGATATTAAAGCGGAGCACCTTGGATATGGGCAATAAACTTTTTCCGCAGCAGGAATTGAAGCTTCCTTTATGCGTTGGCGCATTGTTTCCACAAGTTTAGGTGTCAAGAATTTTGCACAACTGTCAACACTAAGGTCAGACTTACAACCTTCATGAGGGCATCTAGGAATCATCCCATGAAGCAACTTCACCTCCACATGTTGTTTCATACAAGAAAAGCAATACCGATGCAGGCAGCCACCAACCGAAAACATTTGAATAACATCAGTATCTTCTAAACATATCACACAAGTCTCATTCACATTCTTACAAGTGGTAGATTGTGCAGGTTGGTTGGTCTGAGATTGAGACACTATTGCATCTCTTGCAAGTTTAAATGCAAATTTAATATGATTTCGGGGCACAAGCCTTGGGTTGCAAAGTGTAAACTTTCCTTGAAGGCTCTTAACCTGATTGACAAGCACTGCTATCTTGTGCTGCTTTGCTTGCCATTTACCATTAACCTTCATACATAAAATATAACGTCAGAAATTCAACAAGCTCTATTCATGGGTGTAAATAGACCGTAGCAGAGTGACAAGTTCATCCAATATTCTTGGTTTCAACACAAATACTACAACATTGCACACATAAATGTCATAATAAACTCCATTATTTTAGACCTTATTCACAAGACTTTCTCTAATGGTCAATTTAAATACAAGATAGCAGACTAATTTAGCAAATGCTGAGAAGACACAAGTAAAATTTCTCAAAGTGAATGCATCTCTTTGTCCACAATAGATGATATACGATTTGCCCTATCAGATTTCATCAAGTATATCTGAAAATTGAATGTTCACTATTGTTCCAGGAAAAACAATATTAATTCACAAAACCTACAACATCGTATACACTAATATAATAGTAAGTTCCATTCCTTTAGACCTCTTTCACAAGAGTCTCTTTCATGGTCAGTGTAAACCATAGCGTCCATAACCATATATATAAGATAGAAGGCTAATTATGATAGATGTCATGGATTCATTCAAATATCACAGAACTACAGTAGAATGAAGGCTAAAATATTGAAGAATATAGGGTTAGAGAGCAAGAGAGAAACAAAGAAGTGAAGAACTCTGTAATTTCATTCAATATGATAATGATATCATCTCTTCCAACAGAAGCTAGAATGCCTTTACATACATTGCCATATGACAACAAAGAAAAATTAACTTAAATAATCTTGACACCTGTCCTAGCTAATTAGTCCACATCGGCATCAATTTAATGCTAGTGTGGTGTAATACTAGCAACTAAATTAAACAAATGCTGAGAAATCCCAACTAAAATTTATCAGAGAAAATGTATAATCTCTGTCCACAACAGATAATATACAACCCGCTCTATCGAATTTCATCAGTATATCTTTAAAAAATGGAATTTTTATATTAAAATGCAAAACCCACAATTAGCCTAACTATTTTTCATCAATAGACCGAAACGAGGCAGAGAAGAGAAGAGATAGCAACTCACAAACTGAAAAATGGGAAAATTCTCACAGAAAAAGGTGATGCGCTTCAAGTCCAAAGCAAGAGCAGCATTAAGTCCTTCAATCAAGGCTTTCAACTGGGCACCATTCTTGCTCATCCCATTCCCGATCAGGGGTTTCCAAACCTCGAACACCAAATTATCCCTGGAGTCGCATAGCGCAACCCCAACCCCAGCCAGCACCACTCTCTCATTTCCAACCATTTCCTCGCTCACCAAACCCTTGAAGTAGAGCCTGAACACGCTCTCACTCTCGACCTTCTTCGTCGACGACGACGAGGAGGAGCCTTCGCCGAAGGGTTTGGCGAAGAGTTCGCCGGACTCTTGCCACTCGTCCTCTGGAATCTTCTTGATCTCCCTCGCGACCTGATCATCGTGAATCCGACGGTTGAGATCCTCTCTGGCTTTCCGCATTTCGATTTCGCCGTCTTTAAATTCCTGCTCCGTTCTTATGAGTTCTTCGGACTTGAGGGAGACGTGGGTTGGGGTGTTGGGGATGGTCCGAACGGCGTCGTTTCGGGGGGGTTGGGTAGAGGAGGAAGATGGTTGGAGAGCGAGAGAGGCGGCGAGGGCTTCTTGGAGTTGGATGTTAAAGGCGAGATCCATGTCGGACTCTAGGGATTGGGCTTCCATGAGCTCGCGACGTTGCTCGGAGACGGCGAATAAAACGTCGTCGCCGTCGTCATCGGAAGACGCGCTGCTGGCCATGTAGGACTGAGAGAGCGAGAAATAAATGAAGTGTGCGTTGTCTCGCGGGACTTCGGGATTTTGGGGAGATTATATATATATATATTTGTTTTTAATTTTTTTTGGTCAAAAGGCATCCTTTCCTTTATATAATGAGAACTCGAGATAATTCCGAAATATTTAATTCACTGGTAACAATTTACCCTCTGAAATAAATTCTTTGTAAAAATGAAGAAAAAAGAAAAGCACAACCCTTTCCCGACATAGCGTAGCATTGTTAAATGCAATTAGAAAGGAAATCTAATTCGAAACTCATCGAAACAAAGTTTTTGTCGACTGGATCATCATCCACGCACTTGAGAGCTCCGCCGCTCCCTTTCGAGATTTGGTCTCGCTTCCCAAATGTTGAAGGTTGGCTGAGACTCACTGACTCACTGAGATGCTGAAGATGATGATGCGGAATATAGCTGCTTCTTCTTCTTCTTATTGCACCAGCAGGAGATGGAGAGGTATGCCTTGTCTTCACTCTAACTCCACTCCTGTTGTTTTCGCCAACGATTACTTTGCTTTCCTTCACTCTCAACCTTCTAAACCAATCAAATCTACAAGAACCCAACTAGAGCAGCCAATGAGAAACTCACCCAAAATCACAAATGTTGAGGATGCTTTCAATGTGTTTGATAGAATGCTTCAAATGCGTCCTCCGCCTTCAGTTGTTCGTTTCAATCAAATATTGGGTCAAGTTGCAAAATTGAAACATTACTCGGCTGTCATCTCATTGAATAACCAAATGGATGTGTCGGGAATTGGACCTGATGTTTGTACTCTAAATATTCTCATAAATTGTTATTGTCATCTCAACCAAATGGGGTTTAGTTTATCTGTATTGGGAAAATTCTTCAAACTTGGTCTTAAACCAAAAGTCTCTACCTTCAACACTCTGATCAACGGCTTTCTTCTCGAGAATAGAGTGGCGGACGCGGCAGGAATTTTCAACAAAATGATTGCGGGAGGTAATTGTCAGCCTGATGTGGTTACTTACGGCACACTAGTAAAGGGCTTTTGCATGAAAGGTAACAATAGTGCTGCTATTCAGTTGCTTAGGAAGATGGAGGAAGGAGCTTGCAGGCCTGACCGTGTTGTTTATAACACAATCATCGACAGTCTTTGTAAGGATACACAAGTTGATGACGCATTAAACCTCTTCTCAGAAATGATCTGCAAGGGTATTGCCCCAAATGTCATTACCTATAACTCTTTGATTCATGGAGTTTGCAAATTAGGCGAGTGGAAAGAAGCTACAAGGTTGTTGAATGAAATGGTGAGTAAAAATATCTTTCCAGATATGTTCACGTTCAGCGTCTTGGTAGACACACTTTGTAAAGAGGGAATGGTCGTGGAAGCAGAAGGCGTGGTCGAAATGATGATTCAAAGAGATATTGAACCTGATACAGTTACATACAATTCACTAATGGATGGTTACTGTTTGCGAGGAGAAATGGACAAGGCACAAAAAGTTTTTAAACTAATGCTTAGCAAGGGCTCGATGGATGTTGTTAGTTACAGCACATTGATAAATGGATATTGTAAGCATAAAAAAATTGATGAGGCCAAGATGCTTTTTCTGGATATGTCTCATAAGGGACTGGTTCCAAATACCATTACTTATAACACTCTTCTGCACGGTTTTTGCAGAGTGGGTAGAATAGATGATGCACAAAAGTTGTTCTCCGAGATGCAAGCTTTTGGCCAGCTTCCAAATGTTCAAACTTATGCTGTTCTACTGGATGGCCTATGTAAAAACCAACTACTTTCTAGGGCATTGCAATTGTTTGGAGAGATGGAAGCGAAGAAGTTGGATATTGGTATTGTGATTTACAGTATTCTTATTGAAGGTTTGTTTATAACTGGAAAAACTGAATCTGCAAGGGATCTCTTTTGTGGTTTATCATCGAAAGGACTTCAACCTAATGTGAGGACATACACTATAATGATTAATGGACTCTGTATCGCGGGCCTAACAAGTGAAGCAGAAAAGTTGCTTGTCGAAATGGACGAGAAAGGCTGTTCTAAAGATGATTGCACCTATAACACAATTATCAGAGGCCTTA
The DNA here is from genome assembly GCF_002207925.1 of Prunus avium. The sequence goes on from NW_018921323.1 coordinate 691,065, forward strand.
TCAATAACAATGAGATATCAAAGGCGACGGTACTTATTCAACAAATGGTGGAGAAGGGTTTCTCTGCAGATGCATCAACAATGGAGTTGATAGTGAATTTACTGTCGAAAGATGAAGTGGATCCTGCTTTGTTACTGTTGATAAAAGGACCACTGTGAAATTAATATGCATCTGTGGACAATGAAATTTGAAACTGCTGCACCTTTTGACGACCATGAAGGCATTTCAGTGGTTTGTGCGTATGGTAGGAGGTGAAAATGCCTTCTCACTTGTTTCCTTAATTTCTGGCATTAATTCTGTTTAATGGCATATCTAGCACTCATTTGAATTTTTCCCTTTATCTATGATGGTTTATTTACTTTGTATTCCTATCACTTGGCATCTTGCAGTATATAGGAAGGCCAAATATATAAATTTAGGTGTGCCTTCTCACGACTCTCCTAGCTTGAAAATGTTTCTACAGATATTGTGTCTACTTATTCGTGTATCAGAAACTTTGTCAAAGCATAGACCATTATAGGTTAAATCAATTGACTTTGACTTCAAAATTCAAATGTGTCTAGTTATCTACAGAGGATTTGGCTTCCATGAGCTCGCGACGTTGCTCGGAGACGGCGAATAAAACGTCGTCGCTGTCGTCATCGGGTGTCAAGCTGCTGTTCTACAGTAGGTTGCACCTATAACACAATTATCAGAGGCCTTATCAATAACAATGAGATATCAAAGGCGACAGTACTTATTCAACAAATGGTGGAGAAGGGTTTCTCTGCAGATGCATCAACAATGGAGTTGATAGTGAATTTACTGTCGAAAGATGAAGTGGATCCTGCTTTGTTACTGTTGATAAAAGGATCACTGTGAAATTAATATGCATCTGTGGACAATGAAATTTGAAACTGCTGCACCTTTTGACGACCATGAAGGCATTTCAGTGGTTTGTGCGTATGGTAGGAGGTGAAAATGCCTTCTCACTTGTTTCATTAATTTCTGGCATTAATTCTGTTTAATGGCATATCTAGCACTCATTTGAATTTTTCCCTTTATCTATGATGATTTATTTACTTTGTATTCCTATCACTTGGCATCTTGCAGTATATAGAAGGCCAAATATATAAATTTAGGTGTGCCTTCTCACAACTCTCCTAGCTTGAAAATGTTTCTACTTATTCGGGTATCAGAAACTTTGACAAAACATAGACCATTATAGGTTAAATCAATTGACATTGACTTCAAAATTCAAATGCGTCTAGTTATCTACAGAGGATTTTTAAAATCAAAGGTTGGTTTGTCTCTCTTCCCACATAATGTATAATATATATACTAATGGCTTCTAGTTTGAGGATGAAATAATGAGCCTAAACTTTGGCAATTCATTGATGTTCTGGAGAGGAGTGTGTTATTTTGGGATAGCGGCTGATAATGGTATATATACTGTTGTTCCTTGATTGAACTTAGTGTGCTTGATTCCGATAATGGATTAGTGAACGTGCCATTGTTGTGGATGCGTCTGATTACGGATTCTGATTATGTAAACATGTCATTGTCTTATTACTTGATTCCAATTATGAATTATTAAACGTATGTTGACAGGGTGTTATGTGCTTGAGCTGTTTGCAATGCAGATGGCAATTTTGCTTGGGATTGGAAGTCATCATTTCCTTTCTCATTCGTGTCAATGGACTACTGAAGTGACTGAATATGCTCATCTCCAATACGAAAGACCTTTAGTCCCTCTCAGCACATGAAAATCCGATACTTTCTAAATGCTACACTTGAGTTTAGCTGCACCCCATGTTGTGGTTTTCTCTCGTTTAGTTGGCCAACCCTTGGTCCTTATGAAACATGAGGCCATTGTCCAAAACATGCTCATGCTTTCTAGATATTAACAGTTATCAGGTCGGTGTGGTATTTTTGCAGTGTGTTTCATATCTCTTCATATCCGGGTCCGGCAGCACATAAAAATGTATACACAGCAAATTATTGTTGTTAGGCTTTGACAAGTATAACCTTGGAATTGTTCTCGTTTGTGTTCTGTGTCTGGCCAAAATAGACAACTTTGGCGAGCATTTATGATGCATGAGATACAGGATTGGGTTAGGCACTCTCATAAATTAGTTTTTTGTATATAGGAGAGTGAGAATCGAACCATTGATGTAGTTTAATTCTAAATACTCCTTGTTTGCAGAATAATTTATCTACGTACTTGGCGATATATCAACACTATATATCTCACTTATCGTGACTTATGTAATGAGTGAGATTGAAATTGAGAAAGTAGACATATATATTCCCATAACAATGAAGCTTTCCTCCACTCGAATTACTTGAAATTGACTCTTTTTTCGTGTTTTTTTTGTTTTTATGTGGCAAAAAAAAAAACCAATAGAACTTAGACAACGAGAGCACGCAGGCCCAAAAAAGTCCAAGTAAAAAGAGTTCACAACCGAAAGAGGTACCCATAAAATAAGTTCGCCGCGGCTCAGGTGGGAACTCCTTTTTGCGAACCCCTATTTGCTGCTTCATCTCAGCCATCAAAGTAATCTCAACGG
>NW_018921324.1:4882-36198 GCF_002207925.1 Prunus avium
GTCCATTCATCAATATATCATACGACCCTTGATTTTCAAGGCGCCGGAGCACCATCCTTGTTGTTCGTTCACTCACCCCATATATCACACGACCGTCGCTCCCTGAGCAGCGCGCCGGAGCACCGCCCAAAACCCACCACCAACACCATCACTCAACGGCCTTGTAGTTCAGGCCGTGAACCTAACAGCCGAGACCAGTTCCTCTCTCGGCTACAATCGTTTGACTAGGAAGACAGATCAAACAGGCGCACCACTTATCCATCCAACACTCATCAACACATCGACGCACGGTAGACCGTGCTGGCACGCCCACGCACAACCGCACCGCACCCAAAAGCAGGAAACCCCGTGTTAACGCACATCCCCTCGGCCCGGAACTCCAGGCCTTGAGATTTGCGCGGCAGACAACTCGCAGAATATGAATAATCTCATGGTCATTGTTTCCCAGCTAAGCCTGCAATGTTCAACTCAACCTGTACCATACACATGCATTTTTTTATGAGCATCTACCCATTGGAGAAGTGATCGCGTTATCTCGAGCTGTTGTACCCATTTGAGAAGAAAAAAAACTATGAAGAAGATTAATAAACTGCAATAATAACATTACACGTTGCAGGTTATTCATATATAGTTGACCCTTGATAGACGTTTAAGCCATCATCTCCAACTCCTCACCACCTTAGAAGTTTGGGCCTCTCTGGTTTTGATCAGTTTCAACCTGATATTCATATCCCACTAATTCTCTTCTATCCCAGTAGTAGTGATGAGATCGATAATTTTGATCATCATTCTTTGTTTACTGAAAAATCCAAGCTTCTGAAGAAATCGTTATCTGAAGCCCTCACTCGATTCTACGTACCCCTTTGCAGGAAAATTCGAATATAATGTTTCCATCAGCTGCAATGATCATGGAGCTGCCTTTCTTGAAGCGCAAGTCAACTGTCCCATATATATTGAAGATTTTGGACAAACCTGAATTTTCAAACCTAAATCAATTGCTTCCAGCTGCTATAGGAGCCAAACAAGCAGAAGCAGGCTATCTTCTACTAGTTCAGGCCAACTTCTTTGAATGTGGTGGATTGGCAATTGGGGTCAGCATCTCACATAAGGTCGCTGATGCCTCCACATTCAGCACATTCATCAAAAGCTGGGCTCAAATTGCCCTTGGCTGAGCCAGCACTACCGATCATGTCGTGCTTCCTGCAGAATTTGGTGTTACAGCCACTACAAAACAGAAGCCCTTTTGCGAGGGCATTTTGTAGTTGCAAAAAGCCTTTTGCCGTCGAAAATACCCTTTTTCGACGGCAAAAGTCCGTCGGAAGTCGTCGCTAAAAGGCCGGTTGCAAATACTTCATTTCCGACCATTCCGTCAGAAATAATGTATTTCCGACGCCCATGCTTCGTAGCTATTGCTTAAATTTCTATTGGAAATAGATTTTTAAAACGACCCTACATATTTATTTCCGACCATACATGTGGTCGTAATTACTTATTTGATTGTCGGAAATAGTTATTTTATCGTGATTTCTTGTTTTTGCGAATTCATATTTTCGACCAATGAGTGTCGTCAGAAATACTTTTTCCGACAATGATACATTATTTGTGAGGGCTAGATTTCGTCATAATTATTATTACCGACCAAAAGAGTTTGTGGAAAATATATAATAGCTCGTTGGAAAAGAGTATAACAAAATATTTCCGATGGCAAGAAATCTTCAACACCATAAGATAGATCGTTATGGAATAATCACTGTTAATACAACACGCAAGCTAAATACTCAAGAGCCATTCGTACTAGCAAGCCAAGCAACCCAAATTTTTTATGTGAAGGGGGTTAAAAATAAAATTTGGAGTTTTGTAGTGGAAACAAATCCAAGAAACGCTTACGAGATGACTAGTGATGAGAGTGACCCATACCAAGAAGCAGAGACTCAAAGTCAAAGCATGCATGCCATCCAAAATGATGTTGATGACAATGAAATTGATTGAAGAAGTGATGTGATTCAACTTACAACTCTGGGATGAGTTGTCATGTAATTGTGATTGTCTATTTTTTTTGTGATTGTCTATTTTTTTTTTTTTTTTGGATTGGCTATTTTCAGTTATATATTTTGGAGTGTGATTGATTATTATCAATCAAATTGTTTTTACTTATTCTATTGGGAAATTGACATTCAAACGTTTTCCTAGAGGACATATTTCTCCTCGAAAATAGTCAAACAATTCAAACGAAAGGAAAATCCCTCGGAAATAGTCAAGCAATTCCGACGGAATAAGAAGCCCCTCAGAAATTGTCAAACAGTTCTGACGGAATGAGAAACCCCTTGGAAATAATCATTCTATTTCCGTCAAACATACTTTTGGTCGTTAATAAAGTTGGCGCCAATTCTTCCCGCCAAATAAATTACATTTCCGACGACAATAGAGACTTTTTCCGAGGGTATTTCCTTTGTCGGAAATAAATTTCAGGCCCGTGACATATTTCCAACGGACAACATTTTTTGGTCGGAAAAAACACTTTTACCGAGGGAATTTCGGGGCCCTCGGAAAATGTTGGTCGGTAATGACCTCTTTTTTTGTAGTGAGCTTCTCTATTCCCACCCCAAGATTTCTTCAATTCACCCCAACCCACCGTGCACTTTCCTAAAAAGAAATGTATAACACGAAGGTTTGTGTTTGATGCCTCAAATATTGCTGCTCTCAAGGCCAAAGCGGCCAGTGCCACAATGACAAATCCTACACGAGTTGAAGCAGTGTCAGCACTGATTTGGAAATGCGCAATTGAAGTGTCAAGATCGAATTTGGGTTTTAAAAATCCATCAGTGTGTTGTCAAGCAATGGACATGAGGAAAAGATCATCAGGGTAGGCCTTTGCAGAAAATATATTGGGGAATTTTGTGTGGTGCTTCACGGCAACGGCCTTAGAGAGTGAATTTGACTTCGAAAGTTTGGTTGCTAAACTTAGAAAAAGCCTTGAGGAATATAGAGAAAAGTATCCCAATGGAGTTAGTGGTGATGTTGTATTGCAAACCATCAAAGAGTCTGGTAACCTGGCAAGGGATGATGTCGAAACCTATATGTGTACCAGTTGGTGCCGGTTTCCCTTCTACGAAACCAATTTTGGTTGGGGAAAGCCATCATGGGTGAGCATTCGTAACATCGAAATCAAGAACATGGTCGCATTGATGGATATGAGTGACGGTGTGGGCATCGAAGCATCATTGACTTTGAAGAAAGACGACATGGCCATGATTGAAAGTAGTAAGGAGTTGCTTGCATATGCAACCCTTAACCCAGCTGTGATTTAGTTAGTCCCTTCTTACTTGAATATCTCAACCGTCTATGATTAATTGTATGATTAATAAACAAATCATTGTTAATCGTACACACTCCCCACTTTGTATCCCGCCAATTCTTAAACCGGCCGGTATCTATCTTAATTTTGTTTGTATTATTGAAAATTTTGTAAAAAAACACTTGTATTAAACATGAAAAATACGTACATACGTGTACAATATGAGTATTGTACGATTGCTTTTTAAAAAAACATGTATTTTACCGAGTCTTTAAGGCGTGTATAGAAAATGAATGTATTATTGAAAAATACATATGTACATGTATAATACGAGTATTAAACGTCAAAATGGCTAAATTCTTTATACGCGTAATAACTCTGGGAAAGTAAAAAAAAATCAAAATGGGATAATAGAGACTCGGGTAATGGCCTAATAGTAATGGATAATCAACTAAGCTACTCTTATCAATAAAAGAAAATAGGGAAAAAAATATTAAAAAATAAAAAAAGGATCCTAGTATATATATAAAGAGTATTGCCGCCCGGCTATACTATTTATTAAAAACAAAATTACCCCAATAATACCGCGCGGCTATACTATTTTAAAAATAAATAAATAAATAATACCCGAGTATAGCCGACCGGCTATACGATTTTCTTTTTAAAAAAACTTCATTACAGCCGCGCGGTCATACTATTTTAAAAAATCGCGAGTATCGCCGCCCGGCTATACTATTTGTTATAAAAAAAGGGAACCGCCTAGCGCCTAGGAGCCCACGTGCCAAAAATAGGTATAGCCGAGCAGCGATACTGTTTGTTAATAATTACCGTAGTAAAGCCACGCGGCCAGCTCACCCCATTCGTGCTATGAAGTTCTCTGTTTCAGCTGTTGTGCGTGTTGCTGTTCAATGCAAGGTCGCTTCTGACCTCCAGAACTTATTGAAGGTCTCAAACGTCTGGCCAAGTCTGATCCTATGGTTGTCTGTTCCATTGAGGAATCTGGAGAGCACATTATTGCTGGTGCCGGTGAACTCCATCTTGAGATTTATTTGAAGGATCTACAGGATGATTTCATGGGTGGAGCTGTGATTATAAAATCTGACCCTGTTGTGTCTTTCCGTGAGACTGTCCTGGAAAAGTCTAGTCGTACTGTGATGAGCAAGTCACCCAACAAGCATAACCGTCTGTATATGGAAGCTCGACCCTTGGAGGAAGGTCTTCCTGAGGCCATTGATGATGGTCATATTGGCCCAAGAGATGATCCCAAAATTCATTCCAAAATCTTGGCTGAGGAGTTCGGTTGGGACAAGGATCTTGCTAAGAAAATCTGGTGTTTTGGCCCTGGTGGTGGATATGTGTAAGGGAGTTCAGTACCTTAATGAAATTAAGGACTCTGTTGTTGCTAGTTTCCAGTGGACTTCAAAGGAAGGTGCATTGGCAGAAGAAAACATGAGGGGTAGTTTGTGATGTGGTTCGTCAGGGCAGCCTTTCGCACAATGTGTGTTTGATCATTGGGAGATGGATCCAAGGCTGCACAGCTTGTTACAGATATCCGCAAGAGGAAGGGCTTGAAGAAGCAAATGACCCGCTATATATCCGCGTTTGAGGACGACAACATCAATTATTCTCTAGGATGCAAGAGGCGTATAGTAAGGATGTGGAGAGAGCTTTTGGAATTCTTCAAGCTCGTTTTGTAGTTGTCGCGAGGCCTTCGCCGTGAGTTTGAGGTTTGTGGGGGTGCTTGAGTTTCTGGAACGGATTCATACGGTGAATCATCATCTACATAAATGGATTCACTCATTGGAGAAGCGATCACAGAGGGGGAGGATTGGAACCCTTCAAAGGGTTGCCACTTATGAGCATGTTGAACAACATTCCAACAGTGGTCAAGGAGGAATGCTTTCTTGTTCCTCTCGAAAAAAAAAGTCGTTTTGCATCAATAATCTACACATATTATATGCAAGAATTTAAATTAGTTGACAAAATATTAAGTTGGCAAAATAAATTAAAAAATTAAAAAACTCACATTGTCCATTTCATTTTGGCTACTCTTGTTTAACCTTGCCACTTGAGTAAGACACTCGGAGAATTTGTTGCACATTTGGGAGATATTTGTCCAATGCGATTTCAAGCTCTTTGATATTGATCTCTTATTCGATTCCACATCGTGCCACTTGATTGACAATTCCCGATAATTGGATCTTCACTAATAATGATTATCTAAGCTCGGCATAGAGCAACATCTTCATCGATGGAGTAATTTGCACCTTTTTGCTTTGAACCTTCGGGCATTGGTGGAAAAGAGATTAACAAAAAATTAAATAAATAAATAAATAATCTAGTGAGTGAAAAAATTTAACAAATTGATCAAGAGTGATAAAGATGTTGCGGTGTGTAAAAATTATGAGAGATATGGTGGATATTTATAGGAAGAATTGAGTTGCAAATCTTTTTTTTTTTTGTTTTTTAAAAACAATATAGCTGTTGGACATAATGTAGCCGTTTATATTCGTTGGTTACACAGCTTTTGAAAAAGTGGATTAGCATGGTTGCAAACATGCTGTTGAAAAAAGAAAAAAAAGGCAAGTATGGCTTTGTACATCGCAAGGCAAGTGAGAGACCAAAACATGTGGGTGACAGCTTTTCTCCTTGCGGGACCCACTTGATTTCAAGGACTTCAACCAAGCATATAGATTTAGCTAGTGCTCCGGTTGGGCTTCAAGTTTTAAATCCTTGAATTTGCACCATTGGGGAAGCTTTTCTTAAGGAGAGTTTGTATTTATGGGAGCCTTCTGGTGGTTGAGGCCCAAATAGAGCCCCCATTGGGGATGGCCTAACAATAACAGAGGACAGAAAACCAAACAAATTAAAATAGCTAAAGACCAAAAATATGTAGCGCAATCTCCTCAGGCCAAATAGCAAGAAAAAAAAAAACTAATAGCATAGTAAAGAAGGACATGCTCGGGTGTATCAAAGAAGAACATCTCATCCTCAATAAAGGTAACATCCATAGAGACATATAGACGTCGGGTTGTAGGATGATAGCACTGAAAGCCTTTCTGATGAGGAGAGAAACCCAGAAAGACACATCGAAGAGCACAGGGGTCTAGCTTACTCCTTTGATTCTGATGGAGGTGAACATATAGACGACACAACCAAACACCTTTGGAGACAGAGTCAGCATAAAAGAGGTAGAGATATGATGGGTCAGTACCTGCATAGGAGTTCGGAAATCCAAAACTCGTGAAGGTAGACGATTCAAGAGATAGACTACATAGGTAACAGCATCCATCTAGAACCGCTTTGAAACTGACGCACTAAGCAGCATAGCACGGGCAGCAGTAAGGATTTGCTCATTTTTACATTCAGCAACCCCATTCTGTTGTGGTGTTTGAGGGCAAGTAGTCTCATGGAGTGCACCCTTAGTGTGAAAAAAATGGGATAACGTTGAATTAACAAATTCTCCACCATTATCAGATCAAAAAACCTTGATAAGGAGCATAAATTGAGTTTGAATTATCTGATAGAAATGCTAAAAAATTTCGACCACATCACTTTTATTTTTCATCCCATATAACCACATCATACGAGTGCAATCATCCACAAATAACACAAACCAGCGAACTCCTAAGGCTGTAGAAACAAGGGAAGGTCCCTAAACATCAGAATAAACTAAATCAAATGGCATAAGCCGTTTATTACAACTGGGAGGGTAGGATACCCGATGACTCTTAGCTAAAATACAAGTCTGACATTGGAAAGCAGACTCGTAGACACCACTAAATAATGCAAGAAACAAATGCCGTAAATATCCAAAGGAGGCATGACTAAATCGGCAATGTAGCAACCAAATCTGGCGATGTTGAGAAGTTTTGGCGCTACCAGCACAAAGAACCCCACTAGTTGCCACATCATCCACATAATAAAGCCCCCCCTTTTTAGTACCACAACCAAAGATCTCCCGAGTTTGGATATCCTATAGTAAGACAAAAGATGGATACATCAATACAACGCAATTTAACTGCTCAGTAACTTGCACTACAGATAATGTTTGTGCCTGATAAATCTCGGCCATGAGCTGGCCGAATGAGCCCTTTCTCTCAGCCCTGGCACTTATTCGCAGAGGCTGAAACGCAGCGTTTCGCCAGGGCATTTCGCTTTCTTTAAAATTAAAAGAGGAAATGCCAAGGCATGATCATCTCGGCCTCAAGCATAGGCCGAGGCCGAGGTCGAACAAAATTGCGGCCAAGGCTTTAAAGGCAAATCATCACGTGACAGCAGGGTCCCAGGCTGCATTTAATGAAGTAGTGCCTGTTTAATGCAGCAAAACCCATTGGCCACGAAGTAGCATTTAATGCATGAGGGAAGGTGGGAAGTGACTGAAGTCAGGATTTGGTGATGAAGATCAGAGTGATTAGACGTAGACATTCTCACAAGGATTCTGACAGCTTGAGATGTTGGTTCACCAGCTATCCAGGCCATAAATGCGTCTCCACGGCCAGAGGTTCAGAACCCACGATCGAGAGCGGCGGCCGAGATTCACCGGGATTTCTGGAGTCTCACCACCATACTTCACGATCCCAAATGTCGATTGGACTGCCCACTTGCGCTAATCACTTAGGTGAGCCATTTTCCCAACACGTCGCTCCCTGAGCAGCGCGCCGGAGCACCGCCCAAAATCCACCACCAACACCATCACTCGACGGCCTTGTAGTTCAGGCCGTGAACCTAACAGCCGAGACCAGTTCCTCTCTCGGCTACAATCGTTTGACCAGGAAGACAGATCAAACAGGCGCACCATTCATCCATCCAAAACTCATCGAAACATCAACGCACGGTAAACCGTGCTGGCACGCCCGCGCACAACTTCACCGCACCCAAAAGCAGGAAACCCCGTGTTAACGCACATCCCCTCGGCCTGGAACTCCAGGCCGTGAGATTTGCACGGCAGACAGATAATTAATTACTAGACAAAGATGGAACCAGTAACGCTTTGTCCAATGGTAAAACAGGTGTCAAGAGTACAGAACCGGCCCCCGTGACAGGAGCGGCATCATTATTAGCATTCAGAACATGATCACGATGAGGAGGAAGAGTAGTAGAGAATAAAGTAGAATTATACATCATATGGTCAGTAACTCCTGAATCAAAATCCAACCTATATCGCGTGTATCATAGGCTTGGAAAGCCTTGCCAAAATTACCTAGAGGCGGACATGTTGGAGTGCTTGAGACAGTGGTCAAGGTCGGAGGAGGAGTAGTAGTAAGGTGGCCGTGCCCAGTGGTGATGTCAGCCACAGAAGTGGGGGCAATAGCCACATGAGCTTTGTCGTCCAGTTGTTCCTTTTTTAAATACCTCCACTCCTTCTCCCAATCTGGTACCCCATGTAATGCCCAGTAGGTGTCGATAGTATGTCACTTTTCACCACAGTGATCACACTTCAGTTTGTCTTTTTTACCGAAATCAGGCGACGAGGAAGGAACAGCAGAATAGCCAGACCCTGTAGGCCGAGAAACAAGAGTAGTGTTTTTGGAAGCAAACACAACAACAAGTTCCCCAATCTTGGTATCGGATCCAAGTATAGTAATCTGGCGTTGAGCTTCTCGACGGACCATAAAAAATACATTTTCGATACTTGGAACTTTATCACTCCGTAGAATATCATGACGGACCTTGCCATAAGTATCGTCAAGGCCAACCAAAAAATCATACACACGATCTGTCATAACAACAGCCTGAAAAGTCTTCATATCCACTTCATCTGAAAAGGATGTCTCTTGTCCAATTCAAGCCAGATTGCCTTAAGTTCGGCAAAATAGGTAGAGACAGGACGACCCTCTTGCTTGACACTGGTAGCCTGGCATCGCAGTTCATAGAGCTGGGATATGTCAGAGCCATCATAAAACATCTGATTAACAACATCCCAAATTTCCTTAGCAATAGGTAGAGTATGAAACATATTCAACAAATTGGGTTCCATAGTTCGCATCATCCAACTTTTCACAATAGAATCAGCAATTTTACACATCCCAAATTTTGGGTCTTGGGAATCAGGGGCATTAGTATCGCCAGTCAGGTAACCCAATTTGCCTTGTGTAGTAGCATGGAGTTCGATCATCGAAGCCCATATCTCATAGTTGGATCCATTCAATTTGAATCCCCTAGGTAGATTGGTGTGCGATTTGGTATGAACCGTCACAATAGAAGTAGAAGAAGATTCAATGACATCCGACATGGTGATAGATGGTAGTGGCAGCAGAAGATTAGGTGGCAACGACAACAGTAAGAGATATGAGACGGCGCAAGCTTAGGTGTATAGGCAGCACAGGTTTAGGTGAATAGGCTACGTGCAGCGGAAATAGGTATTTTTTAGGATTAGGGTTTTGATGTTGTAGAGACGGATTGAAACCCGCTCTGATACCAACTCAAAATAATTAGGGTTTAAACTGATCTAATTATTCTTCTCTCAAGGAGAAATATATATATACTACATACAGAGTGGGTACAAATATGAAATATGTACAAAATCTCCTAATTCTACTAAAATTAGATAATTGCAATAAAACATAAATTATATTCCTAATAGGAATGTTGACTTTGACTCATGCCAACACTTAATTGCTAGTTGTTGGCACACAGAAGTCTTGGGGAATCTTACTTTGACTCACATTCCTTTCCTTTCTTTTCCCTCTTTAACCATCTTTTTACCTATCATGTTACTCCTCACCAAAAAGACTAAAAAACTTAAGTCTATAAATCATTTTTATAGATTTCTTTAGTCCGTTTATGAAGAAGCACAATGCTGGTATAAACTAAGTTGGGTTCATAATTTCGACTAGTAAACTATACTATGCTAGACTAACAATTAACTATATCGCTTGTAATTTAAAGTATCACTTGTATCAAAACAAAATACTGGAGTCATCAATTTAACTAACTATTGATCTAGTTGTACTTCTATTTCTAAGTATCCCAAGAGATAGCTAATTGGACTGCCTCCTGTTGAGGCCCAAAAACGTCACGAGAAGCCCAAATACATTTAAAGCCCAATATAACATATAACGCTAGTCATGTGTTATTCCAAGCTGTATTTTGGGAATTAATTCATTAAATGAATAATAGTGTCCATGCCATGCGAAGCTAATAATACATTTTTCATATGTCAATCACCTATCAAGCTCACATAAACCCAAGTCATATGGTTTACGGGGCTTGCATGAGGGATTGTGGTGTGGAAGGTTACGGAGGTCCACAAGGCCCACGGAAGCTCTTGGATAATGGAGACTTTGGGCTAGCTACTTGGGAGCACCAAAGTCCAAGCCCATTACTTAGAGTTCTCCAATGTGGGTAAGCAAATGAGATATTTTCCAAGCATTTCCTTTTATCCATAGGAAATAGTCATTTTCCAAATACCTAACTTTACCCATTGGAAACAAGCCTTTTCCAGCACTCCTTATTACGCGCTGGAAACAAGCCAATTTCAACACTCCCTTTTACCCATAGGAAATAGTCATTTTCCAATGCCTAGTTTTACCTACTAGAAATAAGAATGTCCTAATGCTCCCTTTTACCCATTAGAAATAGACTAGCTCCAATACTTCCTTTGACCTATTGGGAACCAAAGAGAGCCTTCCCCTTCTATAAATTGGGAGGCATTGCCCAAGAAAAATCAACATCTCTTGGTTGCTGCAAGTCTCCCAGCAACCATGAGAACTCACATTTCTTCAGCTCCTGCAAGCGTTCCAGCAGCCATCAACCCCCTTCTTCAGCCATCGACCCTTCCTTTAGTTGCTCGAGCAACACAACAACTTTTTGCTTTGGCTGCTGCAAGCATCCCAGCAGCCATCAACCCTCTTCTTCAGTTATCGGCCCTTCCTTTAGCTGCTGGAGAAGCACAACAACTTCTTGCTTTGGCTGCTACAAGCATCCCAGCAGCCATCAACCCCCTTCTTCAATCATCACACCTACTTCCTAGCTGTTGCAAGCACCCTAGCCATAACCTCCTCCTCTTGAAATCCATCATCTTCTCTATAAAGCTAGCAACAAGTCATCTTCAACTCTTCGTTAAGCTGTCGGAAACGTCAGCATAAAACACGCAGCCGCTGGAAGAAGAACAGAGTACTCCCTTGGGACATGCTTCTCCTTCGGGATGCTTTGGGCCTAATCCTCGCTAACTCAGAAAAAAGGGCAACGAAGGCTTGATCCACCACTCTATGGCGGTCCGAGAATCAACAAGCCCGAACGAGCCTTCCGACGGAAAAAGACCCCAATATTCAACACAGTTTGCAACTTCCAAGATACGAAACCATTCAAATTCCCAAACCAAAACTCCAAGTTACCGCACTTCCAAACTGTAGAGATGGATCGCAAAGATAATCAATCTCCTCAAGGTTTCAAAACTTGTTTGTGCCTAATAAATCACGGCCATGAGCTGGCCGAAGGAGCCCCCTTTCTCGGCCCTAGCACTTGCTCGTAAAATTGAAACGCAGCGTTTCAACAAGGTGCTTTGCCTTCCTGAAGACAAAAGAAAAATGCTAAGGCATGATCATCTCGGCCTCGAGTGTAGGCCGAGGTCGAGGCCGAGCAAAATCGCGGCCATAAATATTAAAGTCAGATCATCACGTGATAGCAGGGACCCATGCTTCATTTAATGAAGTAGTGCCTGTTTAATGCAGCAAACCCACTGGCCACAAATAAGCATTTAATGCATGAGGGAAGGTGGGAAGTGACTGAAGTCAGGGTTTGGCGACAGAAGACAGAGTGATTAGACGTAGACATTCTCACAAGAATTCTTGCAGCTTGAGAGATTAGGTCACCAGCTATCAGAGCAATAAATGCGTCTCCACGACCAATTGCGCAGAAACCACGATTAGGGCGGCGGCCGATATTCACCAGGATTTATGGGGTCACACCACCATGCTTCACGATCCCAAATGTTGTCGATTGGTTCAAACACCAAACCAAAGCCTCCCACGGAGCAACTTATATTTTCCTGTAATGCACTTTCAATATTTTACTTGCTTTCCTAGGAATAGTGATAGTTTGTAAGGAGAATTCATTCATCAATATATCATACGACCCTTGATTTTCAAGGCGCCGGAGCACCATCCCTGTTATTCGCTCACTCACCCCAGATATCATACGACCGTCGCTCCCTGAGCAGCGCGCCGGAGCATCGCCCAAAACCCACCAAACAGCACCACCCAACAGCCTTGTAGTTCAGGCCGTGAACCTAACAACCGAGACTAGTTCCTCTCTCGGCTACAATCGTTTGATTAGAAGACGAGTTCAAATAGGCGCACCACTCAACCATTCTATCCCCATCAACCAACTCGACGCACGGTAGACCGTGCTGGCACTCTTGCGCACAATCGCACCGCACCCAAAAGCAGGAAAACGCGTGTCAACGCTCATCCCCTCGGCCCGGAACTCCAGGCCGTGAGATTTGCACGGCAGACAAAACCTCTTTACTTCTGGTATGTTTTCGTCTTCATTTGCTAGTTGGTTATGACATATATCGCTCTCTTGGGGAATCTTACTTCGGAAATAGCTGGTGCTTATTTGCTTATTTGCTAGTTGGTGCCACACAGAACTCTTGGGGAATCTTACTTCGACTCACATTCCTTTCCCCCTTTAACCAGATTTTTACCTCTCATTTTACTCCTCAACATAAAGACTCAAAAATTTAAGCCTATAAATTACAATTATCCTTTTATAGATTTCTTTAGTCTGTTTTCTGAAGGAGCACAATACTAATATAAACTTAAGTTGGGTTTATAATTCTGACTAGTCTACTATACTATGCTAGACTAACAATTAACTATCGCTTGTAATTTAGAGTATAGCTTGTATTAAAAGAAAATACTGGAGTCAATTTAACTAACTATTGATCTAGTTGTACTTCTATTTCTCTTCCAAGTATCCCAAGAGATAGCCAATTGGACTGCCTCCCTCCACCCATTAATATTTGTTTTAAATAAATAAATAAAAAAGAGGGGGCGGGTCTCCATGGGCTCTCTGTCAGGCCCGCCAAATAGCGGGCTACAGGCCTTCCAAACTGTACAGATGGACCGCAAAGATAATCAATCTCCCCAAGGTTTCAATCAATGACCTCTTTACTTCTGCTATGTTTTCGTCTTCATTTTTTGGCTATTAGATGAGTATAATTAAAATTGAAAATGGTGCAGGTGAGACAGCTCGGATTCTGGTTGAATTCCTGGAGGTGGCAATCACTTCAATCGTTCTCCTCAAAGGAATTTACCCTCCAGGTTTGTTCTAAACCCACTTCTCGTTTTGGTTGCTGAGAAAAAAAGTTGTGGTTTTGAGTTGTGGTTTTCTTCATTATCTGGGGAACCCAGAAAGCAAAACCCAGTTTTCAAATTGCATATGAGCTTAGCGGAATAATGGGTAATTGTTGTTTTTGCATTTTCAACTGCTTTCACTGATGGTTGTTATTGGGCAAAGGTACTTTTGAAAGAAGGAAATATATGAATTTGGTGGTTCATAGCGCTCGTCACCCTGAACTCAGAGATTATATCCATTCTGCTGTCTCGGGACTTCATCCTTTCATCCAAAAGGTTGATCCTTTACTCGTTCATTTCCTTTTACTTTTTTCTTTCTTGTTTCTTCAAAAATTTCTCATATATCTCATGTGTTCGAAAATTCCGCCTAGGCGCTAGGCGGGTCTGGGCGGCTGGGCGGGGCGGGTCGGATCTTTTTTTTTTTTCTTTTTTCTTTTTGATTTTTGAAAGAAAGATGCAGTCTTTCTTATTCGTTTAATGTATTTATTCCGGTGATGTACCATTTTCACTAAAACAGACGTACATTTTACAAACTAGGGTCTGGTGGAGAGAGTAGCAGTTATTTTCTTTAACAGTGATAGCATTAGCATCCCTGTGGAAAGATTTATGTTTAAGCTCACTGTGAATCAGTCTTATGGCTCAGGGTGGAAGAAGCTGACCTGGAGTTCTCACTAAGGTCGTTTTTTATCAAGCTTCCTTTCTCAGAATCCCTTACACGGGTTCTTCCCCAGGGTAAGTTTTAAGTTTCATAGTTGACAACTGTACATTGATGTTCATTTTTTAGCTTCAGAGTTATAGTTTTGTCTTAGAATACTATTTGATATTATTTTTCAATTCTGTAGTTCCGTTTGGTTTTCGCTTTAAAATTGCTACTTTCTATCAAATGCTTTGGTTTAATTGGTTGAGTATTGACCATATGCTTGGGTGGTTGTTGAGCTCATGAACATGGTTTGGATTTTCATGTCTGCTTTCCTATAGATATTGCTGCTAGGTGTGTAAGCTTTTCCTTTGTAACAGATTGCAGGTGGGAGATAACTGCGTACTTTCGATCCCTGCCTCAAGCAAGTACAAGTAAGGATGCAGAGTTGTGGATTCCAACAGACACACAGCAATGGCAACAGCCTCCATTGATAACCCCTATTAAATCGATGTGTAGCGAACCTCTATCTGTGCAGTTATATTTGGAACATCCAGGTTTATCTGAACCAAAGGCTTAAAGGGAATAAAGCAAATGAATATCTTCCTTGATTTTACATGACAAATCATGATCACACTGTCCCATAAACATACTGCTCATGAAGTAAATTCCGCTCGCTTTCTGCATTTTGGTGTATAAACCACAATAATTCAGTGCTTAGTATTGTAAAGTTGTTATCCAATTAGAATGAGATTACAAAGGTAGAAATTTTGTGGAAGATGAAGGGTAAAGAATAAGCTGGAGGTGATTAACATATGACATTACAATTTACAGTATATTATGAGATAACAAAATTACTTTTTTGATAGCTAAATCTCTTTACCTTTTAGTTGGAAGGATTGTTGTTTGTACTCTCCCAGGTCCAGGGAAACATCAATTCAAAAGGGTTTCTACCACATTTTAGCTACTCAGCATTAGTTTATCAGCGTTTTAACAATTATCAGCATTTTAAATTATTCTAATAACTTAATTAAACAACAAATAGAATAATGAAATTAAATATGGCAGTAAATTAAAAACTGACTGTTCTTGCAAATAGAGGCTTGTAGAATTGCAATGTCCTTGAAACAGAATTTCTTCCCTACTTAGTGCTTGTAGTTCTGTAGGCGTTTGCTCCACCAGGATACAACTATCTAAATCAAAGTCCTAGTAGTAGGGCTTTGATTTCTAGCGAAATTTATGTGTTTATATCTGAGGCTATGTACATGAATGATGATATGAATGGTCTCTGTGAATTCGATGTAATTGTACAAACCCAGGGCTTGTGTTGGCTGATACCTATTCCAACAGGTATCAGATAAGGACAAACCCAATTAGACAAAAATATTATATGACATTTGAATTTTAAAAATAATCCAAATTAATTAATTAACTAATCGAGTTTAATTTAAATCACAGATCCAAAGAGCCCCAAGGCCCAATGCCAATCTTTTGATTAATTAAATATATATATTAATTAACCATTGACCCAAGGCCCATCTTTAAGACTGGTACAAAAAAACATATGTATTATTAAAAAATACATTCGTACGTGTATAATACAAGTATTAAACGTCAAAAATGCAAAATTCTTTATATGGGTAATAACTCTGGGAAAGTAAAAAAATCAAAAGGAGACAATAGAGACTCGGGTAATGGCCTAATAGTAATGGATAATGATCTAAAATACTCTTATCGATCAAAGAAAATTGGGAATAAAAATTTAAAAAATAAAAAAAGGATTGTAGTATATATGTAAAGCGTATAGCCGCGCGGCTATACTATTTATTAAAAAATAATGGCTTAAATGTTAAAATGGTCCCCATGTTTTACTCATTTGGCCAATTTAGTCCTCGTGTTTTTAATTTGGCTAATTTAGCCCAATACCACTACACGGCTATACTATTTTGAAAAAAAAAAACCATAGCATAGCTGTGCGGCTATACTATTTATAAAAAAAAAAAAAAAAAATGCTGCTATTTCCACCCCCTTGTCCTATTTCCCCACCCATCTTATCTTCAAAATTTTAAAGACAATTTACCCATTTGTAAAATGACTTCTAAGGACTTATAAGGAAAAAATCTCAACTAACATATCCCATCTATTCTAGGGTTTGACAAAAAGAAGGAAAAAAATTAAAGAAGAAAGCGTACATTTTTTCCCCCTCTGCAAAACCAACCAACAAAAAATTTTCACGTCTCAATAATTAATAAAAGTAAAATAAAATTGAACCAAACAAATTAAGAAAGTCTCATATTCTCTTAATGCTGGGATGCATTCCATGTATTCAGAAAACACTAAAATAGGATAGGGTATTTTAGGAATAATGGTGGGTGGAAAAATAAAATTGTATTTTTTTAAATTTATGTTGTGGGTGGAAAGATAAAGTGGATAGGAAAATAGGATAGGTGGATGGAAATAGTAACATTCTAAAATAAAAAAAATAAAAAAAAGGCAATGCGTAGTGCTTGGCGCCCATATGTGAAAACCAGTACCGCCGCGTGGCTACACCGTTTTAAAAAATAAAATAAAATATCCCGGGTATAGCCGACCGGCTATACTATTTTGAAAAATACCCAAGAGTATCGCCGGCCGGCTATACTAATTCTAGGAAAAAAAAAAGGGGACCCGCCTAGCGCTAGGTACCTATGTTTCAAAATAAGTACAGACGCGCGGCTATAAATTAAAAAGTGCCCACGTGTGAAAACCGATATAGCCGCGCGGCTATACTAATTTTTTCTAAAAAACACTGTTACGCCGCACGGCTATACTATTTTTAAAAAAAATAAAGAATACTCGAGTATAGCCGCGTGGCGATACTATTTATAAATAATAGAAAAGGCCCCCACCTAGCTCCTAGGTGCCCACGTGTGAAAACAAATATATCCACCAAATCTTGTTTTGCCATCTATTTTGCAAGTTTTTAACTTGCAGATGCCTAGATAAGTGCTTCAGGATTCGTTTTCTAGTGTTCTCTTTGGTTTGTCCTTCTGTCCCTTTTTGTTTGTTTTCTTTAACCTTTTACCTCTTCTTGTTTAGATATCTAGTTGGTTTTCGCTAGGTTTTTCTTTTCATCGTTCTTTTTAGTTTCTTCAAGCACTTTTTCTTTTTCTAATTTAGTTGCAGTTTTTTTCTTTCTGTTTTTTCTGATTTTCTTTTTCTCTTGTAGGTTGCTGATTTCGGTTATTTGCAATGCAATTTAGGTGAGCCGATTGAAGAAGGTTGTTTTTTTTGGTGCGAATAACCGATTGTTTTTTGGGTTCACATGCTTGTCACGTGCTGCTCGTTGACGGCATATTGGATGGAATTCTTTTGTATTTAACAGAAGGGGATAAATTGGCTATTTTTAAAATTTTCATATCCTTAATTTTCTGAAAAAATAGTTTGGGGGCTTAATTCTCAGACACATATAGTTCAGTCGGGAAAATGGAAATTTACTCTTTTTTTTAATGTCTGGATTTTTTATTGTTAGTATTGGGATTTATACTATTTGTTTGGAACTTGGATGTGAGTTCTTATATGAGGTGTGAAACAAATAATTACATGAATACAACTGATATACAATTTTAATTTCCATTGTAAATCTTCGACCAAAAATAAAAATTCATTGTAAATCAAACTAAATTACACGGACTAAAATTGCAAAAATTAAAATGATATCGACTAAGTGCCCGTTTGGCATTGCTTATTTAGGGTGATAAGTGATTTTTAAAAAATTTTGGGAAGCCTAAAAGGAAAAAGGGGCCGAACCATAACAATAAAAAGTGTACTTTAGCTAATCAATAATGCCGACAACTGCTATAGAATCCTAGATTCTCCTTTGGTGCATATCAAGATTCTCAACTACTGACACTAGTCTAAGGAACTTTGTTTAAAGCAAATGACCTGCTAGTGTAGTGGTTTGGAGCAAATGCTTTCTCAGGAAAGGTTTTTGGTTTAAGTGCTAACATCCGTGTACTGTGTGTAAGTTTAGTATGTTATCGCCCTCTCAATAAGAACGGTATAGATTCCTTTTGGAATCTTACCACATGTTTTAGCAAATTAACAAATTATTACATGCCTGCAACCCACGCAACAAGAACTAAAGAGATTTAAATACTGAAATCAAGTGGATGAATGCAAAGAAAAAAATAATGTATAGTGGCACATGCAATCGGCTCAACCAATATACAATTCCACTTTTTGTTCATGGGACAATATAAATATACATTTGTAAGATAAGCACAAAATACATAAAAACGGATCTAATAAACAATTGGATAACAGACTAGCATTATTGTTCATTAGATCAAGTCTTCTGTGTTACCAAGTCAATGTCAATGGATTCCGCAACTCTGTCCTTCTCTTTTTGTGCTCTTTATATATAGAGGGTCTTTGTTACGGAACTCAGGCTTGAAGCAAAAGATGGCTTCAGAGATCAAGGTTAAAGTCATCCACAAGGAAATAATTAAACCATCCTCTCCAACTCCTCACCACCTTAAAAACACCAGCCTCTCTGTTTTTGATCAGATCACATCTGAAGTTTATGTCCCAGTACTTCTCTTCTATCCCATCAGTAGTGATGAGGTCAATAATATTGATCACCATTCTTTGTTTCCTGAAAAATCCCACCTTCTAAAAATATCATTATCTGAAATCCTAACTCACTTCTATCCCTTGGCCGGAGAATTCGTGTATAATTCTTCAATCAGCTGCAATGACCAGGGAGCTGCATTTGTTGAAGCCAGAGTCAACTGTCCCATATCACAGATTTTGAGCCAACCAGATCTTGGGATACAGAAACAATTGGTTCCAAATGATATAGAATGCAGGACAAAATCAGGCAAAGGCTATCTTCTACTAGTTCAAGCCAACTTCTTTGAATGTGGTGGAGTGGCAATTGGAGTCAGCATTTCACACAAGATCGCTGATGCTTATACAGTAAGCAAATTCATTAATAGTTGGGCTGCAATTGCCCTTGACTCCACTACTACTACTGATGTACTGCCTCCTGCACAATTTGGTGCTGCAGCATCTCTTTTACCACCTCTGGATTTCCTCAATTCACCTCAATCTCCTGTGGAATTTGTCCAAGAAAATTGTGAAACAAGGACTTTAGTGTTTGATGCCTCAAATATTGCTGCTCTCAAGTCCAAAGCTGTCAGTGCCACCGTGCCAAACCCAACGCGCGTTGAAGTTGTGTCAGGGCTCATTTGGAAATGCATGATGGAAGCATCACGATCAAACTTGGGTTTTGTAAGGCCATCCTCGTGGTGTCAATTTGTGAACATGCGGAAAGTTTTGGTTAAGCACTCAGCAGACGACTTATTGGGAAATTTCTTCGGGCACTTTGTAGCAAAGACAGAGGAAAGTGAAGTAGATCATGATGTTCAAAGCTTGGTTGCTAAAATGAGGAAGAGCTTTGAGGAATTGAAGGTAAATTTTGCTAATGGAATTAGTGGGGAGGATGTGTTGCAGCTCTGCAAAGAGTTAGGGGAGCTCATTGGAAAGGTGGATGTAGACAACTATTGTTCCACCAGTTTGTGCAGGTTTCCCTTCTACAAAGCCAATTTCGGATGGGGAAAGCCATCATGGATGAGTATGCCAGCTGGTGCTGTAGAAATCAAGAACATAATCTCATTGATGGATGTAGGAGATGGGAATGGTATACAAGCACGCTTGAGTTTGAAAGCGGAAGACATGGCCATAGTTGAAAGTAACCGGGAGCTGCTTACATATGCTTCTTTGAACTATGAGGTTCGTCACAAACTCATACCTAAGCTTTGAAGACCCAACAATCTGGTACTCAAACTTATGGAAACCCTAAAAATAAGACCCTCCATTAACTAGACCATTAGTTGGTCTGTTAAATTCTCATGTGGCAAATGTGCGTCCCATTTTTAATCCACAATTTATGAATTTTCTTTTTCATTTTTCATTTTTCTTAGTCCGATTCTATGATCTATCTATGATTTCCCCTACGTGTGTTTTTTATGTTTATTAATCAAATTTGAATTTGCTTGCCGTTGAGTTTAGCAAGTAAGTTTCGCCCAACTGCCTTTCAAATCATGGATCCCCCACTAGTCGTCCTATAATTTTTCTTTCTTCTTTTTTTCTTTTTACTCTGGAGGAGGGAAGATTCGAACTTGGAACCTCTTCCAACAAAAAGAAATTCCACTAGACCAAGAGCTAGTCGGCAGTGTCATTGTGTAAACAATTAGTACCACTCTTGTGCTTCTAGAATTGAAATGGATGCAATGTTGTTACCTTTGATGATCTCACTCTTTACGTTTAATTATTGGTCTCAAAATTAGTTGTAGAATATTATTTTTGGACAATATGGGGTCAAGTTAACCGTCCACTTGATGATGACTTTGGCACTTTGCATAGAACTTATAGTCTGTGGAAGAATAAAGGAATAATTTTTCTCTTTCTTATTAATAATGTCATCAGTGCTCTTAATATAAGTACAAGAGCCTTTCACTATCTAACAATAAACAATGAACAATGATCATAACCAACAAACAGTCTTAGCCTAAGTCCTGTGATAGCCGTTGATTAATTAGGAGGATTATGATTGTGATGATCAGAAGATAACCTGCTTACAAAATTACTGTTTTTATACGAATATAATCAATTCACAAATGTTTACATGATCTGGAGGGCATCAGCTGGAGCAAAGTAAGAAGCCCATCAAAATAGATTAAATTGTTATGGTGTATGTACCATTTGGATAATATAATAAGCTGAATAAAACAAAGAAGTTGAATTTCGTCCCAGAGGAGCTGTAGTTGTGATGTCTTTATATGGACGGTCTGTGTTGTGAAATTTTCAAGTGTGGAGAAAAATATGACTTCAGAGATCAAGGTTGAAGTCACTCAGGAGGAAATAATTAGACCATCCTCTCCAACTCCTCACCACCTCAGAAGTTCTAACCTTTCTGTTTTTGATCAGCTTACTCCTCAAGTTTATGTCTCCGTACTTCTCTTCTACCCCAGCAATAACGGGGATAGCCATTCTTTGGCTGCTGAAAGGTCCAAGATTCTGAAAAGGTCATTATCCGAAGTCCTCACTCACTTCTATCCCTTTGCAGGAACAATCCAATCTAAGGATGTTTCAATCTGTTGCAATGACCATGGGGCTAAATTTTTTGAAGCCAGAGTCAACTGTCCCCTGTCACAGGTTTTTGATAAACCAGATCTTGGAATGCTAAAACAGTTGCATCCAAATGCAATAGAATCCGGGGCACAATCAGGCACAGGCCATCTTCTTCTGGTCCAAGCCAACTTTTTTGAATGTGGTGGGATGGCAATTGTAGTCAACATTTCACATAAGCTCATTGATGCTTATACACTCTGCAAATTCATTAATAGCTGGTCTGCAATTTCCCTCTCCTCGGTCAGTACCGATCATGTAGTGCCTCCTGTAGAATTTGGTGCTGCAGCATCTCTTTTCCCACCTCTTGATTTCCTCAGTTCAACCCGAGCTTCTGTTGGCTTTGTCAAGTACAATTGCATAACAAAGAGATTTGTGTTTGATGCCTCCAAGATTGCTACTCTCAAGCTTAAAGCTGCCAGTGCCACGGTGCCAAATCCAACGCGTGTTGAAGTAGTGTCAGCGCTCATCTGGAAATGTGCCATGGAAGCATCAAGTTCAAACTCGGGTGTCATAAGGCCATCCATATGGTGTCAATTTGTGAACATGAGGAAGATATTGCCGCAGTCCCCAGCAGAAAACTTATTGGGAAATCTTGTGGGGTACTCTGTAGCAAAGACACAGGAAAGCGAAGTAGAACATGATCTTGGAAGCTTGGTTTTTAAATTGAGGAGGGGCTTTGAAGAACTTAAGGAAAAATATGGTAACGGAATTAGTAGTGAGGATGTGTTCCAACAGTTCAATGAGTTAGGGAAGCTCATTGGAAAGGTTGATATAGACAACTATTGTTTAACCAGTTGGTGCAGGTTTCCCTTTTATGAAGCTGATTTCGGATGGGGAAAGCCATCATGGTTGAGTAATATCCCTAGCACGGCCGAACTCAAGAACATGATTTCATTGGTGGATGTAAGTGATGGCATTGGCATAGAAGCTCGCTTGACTTTGAAAGAAGAAGACATGGCCGTGATTGAAAGCAACGAGGAGCTGCTTGCATATGCTTCTCTGAATCCGTGTGTCGTGTAATTAATTAGTACAGAAAGATCTACCTCTTCTGGTTTAATGTAGAATTAATATGAATGCTATGTTGGAGTTTTTTCATGATCTCTCTAGCTGGTTACTTTCAGTGTCCAGTCAGTTTCAACGTGACATTTATATCCCACTAATTCTCTTCTATCACAGCACAGGGTCATGAGGGGCAATATTGATCAGCATTCTTTGTTTGCTGAAAAATTCAAGCTTCTAAAGAAATCATTATGTGAAGCCCTCACTCATTTGTAACCCTATGCAGGAAAATTCAAATATAATGTTTCAACGACCTGCAATGACCATGGAGCTTCATCTTGAAGCAAAAGTCAACTGTCCGATATCGAATTAACATGAATTAATTATACCACACTTGAGGAATAAAAGCAAATAGATTCCTTTCGGCATATAACAAAATGTTTTAGCAAATCAACAACGAATATATAGTGGTTCAATTTACATTTTTTTTATGGGATGATATAAATATCCATTCATTTATAAGATAAGCACAAAATACTTACAAAAAAATCATAGCTAATAAACCATTTGGAGAAAAATTAGGTGAGCCTAGAATTATTGTTGATTAAATATGTGTCTTTATATGGAGGATCTCTTTGTTATTGAAGTCAAGTTAGAAGCAAAAGATGGCTACAGAGATGAAGGTTGAAGTCATTTGCAAGGAAACAATTAAACCATCCTCTCCAACTCCTCACCACCTTCGAATTTCCGACCTCTCTGTTTTTGATCAGGTCACATCTGAAGTTTATGTCCAACTACTTCTCTTCTATCCCAGCAGTAGTGATGATGTCAATAATATTGATCACCACCATTCTTTGTTTGCTGAGAGATCCATCCTTCTCAAAACATCATTATCTGAAACCCTCACTTACTTTTACCCCTTAGCCGGAGAATTCAAATACAATTCTTCAATCAGCTGCAATGACCATGGGGCTGCATTTGTTGAAGCCAGAGTCAACTGTCCCATATCACAGATTTTGGGAGAACCAGATCTTGGGATGCAGAAACAATTGGTTCCAAATCATATAGAATGCAGGACACAATCAGGCAAAGGCTATCTTCTACTAGTCCAAGCCAACTTCTTTGAATGTGGTGGGGTGGCAATTGGACTCAACATTTCACATAAGATCATTGATGCTTATACGCTCTGCAAATTCATTAATAGCTGGGCTGCAATTTCCCTTGGCTCAGCCAATACTGACCATGTTGTGCCTCCTGTAGAATTTGGTGCTGCAGCATCTCTTTTCCCACCTCTGGATTTCCTCAATTCACCCCAACCTTCCATTGACTTTGTCAAGGAAAATTGCATAACAAGGAGATATGTGTTTGATGCCTCCAAGATTGCTGCTCTTAAGTCAAAAGTTGCCAGTGCTGCGGTGCCAAACCCAACTCGTGTAGAAGTAGTGTCAGCGCTCATTTGGAAATGCGTAATGGAAGCATCAAGATCAAACTTGGGTTCGGCGAGGCCATCCGCATGGTGTCAAGTTGTAAACATGCGGAAAATAATGGTTCCGCCCTTGAGAGTTGACTTATTGGGAAATTTCTTCGGGTACTTTGTAGCAAAGACAGAAGAAAGTGAAGTAGATCATGATGTTCAAAGCTTGGTTGCTGAAATGAGGAAGGGCTTTGAGGAATTTAAGGTAAATTTTGCTAATGGAATTAGTGGGGAGGATGTGTTGCAGCTGTGCAAAGAGTTAGGGGAGCTCATTGGAAAGGTGGATACAGACAACAACTATTGTTCCACCAGTTGGTGCAGGTTTCCCTTCTACAAAGCCAATTTCGGATGGGGAAAGCCATCCTGGATGAGTATCCCAGCTGGTGCTGTAGAAATCAAGAACATAATTTCATTGATGGATGAAAGATATGGGAATGGTATAGAAGCAAGATTGAGTTTGAAAGAGGAAAACATGGCCTTAGTTGAAAGTAACCAGGAGCTGCTTGCATACGCTTCTCTGAATCCAAGTGTCGTCATGTAATTTTTCCTTCTTTTTTTCTTTGTACTCGAGCAAAAAAAGAGAGATTCAAAGTTGGAAACTCTTCCAATAAAAGAGAAATCTCACTAGACGAAGAGCTAGTTGGCCATGTGTACGTAACTAATTAGTACCAAAATTAATAATTTCATTGTTGTTACCTTTGATGATCTCTGTAAGACCCGTGTCTTGGGGAAACAAGAACGGTGAGCAATCCCACATCGCTCGGGGAGGGAAAGGTGAAGTGCTTAAATGTGTGGGCACTTCTCTTCCTAGCACGAGGCCTTTTGGGAGCTCACTGGCTTCGGAGTCATAGGAACTCCGAAGTTAAGCGAGTTGGGGCCAGAGCAATCCCAGGATGGGTGACCCACTGGGAAGTTGCTCATGAGCTCCCAGAAACAAAACCGTGAGGGCAGAGAGGGGGGCCCAAAGCGGACAATATCGTGCTAGGGGAGTTGGGTCGTGACAATCTCACTCATTGCTTTGATTACTGGTCTTAAAATTGTTGGCAAGTCCTTACTTAGTTAGGATTTTAGCTCCTTACTATGTTAAGATTTTGGTTACTTACCCATTTATTTAGTCCTATTATAATTGAGATTTATTTTCTATTGTAATTTGGATTTAGTTCCTATTTTATTTAGAGTTGTACTTCCTTATAAATATCTCCATATTTGAGAACAATAAAAATATGAGCATAATTGAATATTTGCCCTACTTTGTCTGATTGGTATCAAAGTCTTGGTTTTCTTGTGACATGTGCTTGTGTTCTCCTTAATATTTAAGTGTTCTCCTCCCCCGGGGGGGGAGGAGTGAAAACGAGTTGTTTCTCTCTGCCATGAAGATTGTGTCTATTCCTTGACTCTAACAAACCCTTCTCTTCAGGGGGAGAGGGGGAGTGAAGAGAAGTTGTGTTTGCGTGAATTAGCTAAAGTTGATATAGAAGAATTTTTCATTGCCGTTTCCACTATTGTTGTCGTTGCCGCTTGCTGCTGCCGTTGATGATGTTGCCTTTGTTTGCTTCGCTTTCCGTTGTTGTGGTCATTGTCGTTGCTATTGCTGTGGCCGTGCCCTTTGCCTTTATTTGCATTAGCTTACCTTGCTTTGCCTTGCCTTGCCTTTGCTTTACCCTATTTTTAGGGTTTGGTTTTACCTTGCCTTTGCCATGTTCACAGGGTTTCTGTGTCATTTGATGTGTTCACAGGGTTTCTGTGTTCTTTGCTTTGTCTTTGCCATGTTCACAAGGTTTCTATGTTCTTTGTTGTGTTCACAGGATTCTTGTGTCCTTTGCTTTGCCTTTGCCATGTTCACAAAGTTTCTATGTTCTTTGCCTTGCCTTTGCCGTGTTCACAGGGTTTCTGTGTTATGCTATGTGCCTTATTTTTTAGGGTTTGCTCTTGTGTTTCCGCTGCAATCATTGCTTTGGTTTGTCAATTGTTTCACTCATTGTTTACGAAAAGACCTTCTTTACAATTGTTCGATTGGTCAATGTCAAGTATAGTGTTCTATGACTCACTTGTCAAGTTGGGCATGCGAAACATCTTTGCCCCACTTGATGAAGACTTGTATAAAATCCAACATGACCATCGTAGACTTTGGAACTTTGCTTAGAATTTAAAAGGGAGTGGAAGAATAAAGGACTAATTTTCTCATTATTATTAATAATTTAATCAGTGCTCTTAATATTAATACAAGAGCCCTTCACTATCTAAGAGCTGCCAGCTAAAGCTAAACTGTTGTGAGAAATCTGGCAATAATAACTATGATCATGACCAACTAACAGTCTTAGCCTAAGTCTTGTGATAGCCGTTGATTAGGAAGATTATAATTGTGATGATCAGAACATAACCTGCTTACAGAATTTTTGTTTATACAAATATGAACAATTCACAAATGTTTACATGATCTGCAACCAAACAAATGATCTAGAGGGCCTCAGCAGGAGCAAAGTTCGATGGCTACTAAAACAGAGGAAGACATTGTTGAGAGGGGGCAAAAAAATTTACCATCCCCCCAACTTGATGAGTTGAGAAGTTAAAAGCTCTCTTTCTTCAATCGGACGGCCATTATATTTCTTTAATCCCCTTCTAGTAATTAAATTGTTATGATGTGTATACTATTTGGATAATATAATAAGCTGAATAAAACAAAGAAGAAGAATTTCGTCCCGGATGAGCTGCAGCTGTGATGTCTTTATATGGACGGTCTGTGTTATGGAACTTTGAAAGTGCGGAGAAAAATATGACTTCAGAAATCAAGGTTGAAGTCATTCGGGAGGAAACAGTTAGACCATTTTCTCCAACTCCTCACCACCTCAGGAGTTCTAACCTTTCTGTTTTTGATCAGCTTACTCCTCAAGTTTATGTCCCACTACTTCTCTTTTATCCCAGCAATAATAGTAATCACCATTCTGCGGCTTCGGCTTCTGAAAGATCCAAGCTTCTAAAAAGGACATTATCCGAAACCCTCAGTCACTTCTATCCCTTTGCAGGAACAATCCAATCTAATGATGTTTCAATCTGTTGCAATGACCATGGGGCTACATTTGTTGAAGCCAGAGTCAACTGTCCCATGTCAAAGATATCGGAGAAGCCAGATCTTGGGATACAAAAACAGTTGCATCCAAATGAATTAGAATTCATGGCACAATCAGGCACAGGCCATCTTCTACTAGTCCAAGCCAACTTCTTTGAATGTGGTGGGGTGGCAATTGGACTCAACATTTCACATAAGATCATTGATGCTTATACGCTCTGCAAATTCATTAATAGCTGGGCTGCAATTTCCCTTGGCTCAGCCAATACTGACCATGTTGTGCCTCCTGTAGAATTTGGTGCTGCAGCATCTCTTTTCCCACCTCTGGATTTCCTCAATTCACCCCAACCTTCCATTGACTTTGTCAAGGAAAATTGCATAACAAGGAGATATGTGTTTGATGCCTCCAAGATTGCTGCTCTTAAGTCAAAAGCTGCCAGTGCTGCGGTGCCAAACCCAACTCGTGTTGAAGTAGTGTCAGCGCTCATTTGGAAATGCGTAATGGAAGCATCAAGATCAAACTCAAATTTTGCAAGGCCATCTGTGTGGTGTCAATTTGTGAACATGAGGAAGATGTTGCCGCAGGCCCCAGGGGAAAACTTATTGGGAAATCTTGTGGGGTACTCTGTAGCAAAGACAGAGGAGAGGGAAGTAGAACATGATGTTAAAAGCTTGGTTTCTAAATTGAGGAAGGGCTTGGAAGAATTTAAGGAAAAATATGGTAATGGAATTAGTAGGGAGGATGTGTTCCAACAGTGCATTGAGTTATCAAAGCTCGTTGGAAAGGTTGATATAGACACCTATTGTTCCACTAGTTGGTGTAGGTTTCCCTTCTATGAAGCCGATTTTGGATGGGGAAAGCCATCATGGATGAGCATCCCTAGTACTGTAGAAATCAAGAACATGATTTCATTGGTGGATGTAAGTGATGGGATTGGCATAGAAGTGCGCTTGACTTTGAAGGACGAAGATATGGCCATAATCGAAAGCAACCAGGAGATGCTTGCATATGCTTCTCTGAATCCAAGTGTCGTGTAATTAATTAGTATACAAAAATTAATCTGCGTCTTCTGCATCTCAAGTACCATTTCTAAAGTGACGAACTTGTTTGATAAAGGAAATATCATCATGATTCTCGAAGCTTGCACATGCTTCTCTGTATCTGAGTCAGAGTGCCATCTGTTATTAATTAGTACCAAAAAGTCCTCCTCTTGCTTTTAGAATTCACACCTATGCTATGTTGGAAAATTGATGATCTCTCTTGTTACTTTGAATTGTTGGTCTGATGTCGTTCTCCATGTGGAACGATGGACAATGTGTTGCTTTCAACTAAACAGATATAATTTTCAATTACTAGCTCATTATGCATACCTTAGGACTAGTTAGCACAGTATTATTTTTGGACGATATGGGGTCAAGCTAACAATAGTAGACTTTGGTACTTTGCATAGAGTTGCTGCTAAACAAATATGTATACCGGAGGGTCTATATATGATTAGCCCACAAGTGTTTACATGAACCAGGAAGGCATCAGCTGGAGCAAAGTAAGATGGCCACAGAAACCAAGGTACAAATTATCGAGAGGCAAACAATTAAACCATCCTCCGCAACTCCTCCTCACTTGAGAAGTTTTAAGCTCTCTTTTTTCGATCAGACAGCTATTGTAATTTACATCCCAATCCTACTCTACTATCCCAATACTAGTTCTACTAGTAAGGTCAGAACTGGTCACCATGACCATGTCGTGGCCATCAATGAAAGATGTCAGCATCTAATTGAATCATTAAGCAAAACTCTCACTCACTTCTGCCCTTTAGCAGGAAGGATTATTGAAGGTAAAGCCATGGTTGAATGCAATGATGCAGGAGCTGAATTTGTCAAAGCACGAATCAATTGTTCCTTATCGGAGATTTTGGAACACCCAGATGCTCAGATGTTGAAACAATTCCTTCCAATTGAATATGAATCCAAAGAAGCAAGCACAGGCCGGTTGCTTCTTGTACAAGTCAACTGTTTTGAGTGTGGTGGAATGACAATTGGGTTGAGCATTTCACATAGGATTGCTGATGCATCCACACTATCCACTTTCATCAAGTGTTGGACCACAATAGCCTTTGGGTCCAGAGACAGTGATCAGGTACTACTAGTGCTTCCAAAATTTGGTGCTGCATCTATGTTTCCACCAATAGATTTCTCTAACTCCACACAACCACCAGCCAGGGAAGTTATCATAGCAGAAAACTGCATAACAAAGAGGTTTGTGTTTGATGCGTCAAAGATCGCTGCTCTCCAATCTGAATCAACCAGTTCAGTCATGCCCAAACCTACACGTGTAGAAGCGGTTTCAGCACTGATTTGGAAATGTGCAATGGAAGCGTCATCAAGATCAAAGTTGGGGACTCAAAGACAATGTGTGTTCTGTCAAGATGTGAACTTGCGCAAAAGGGTTGTGCCACCCTTGCCAGAAAACTTGGTTGGGAATGTTGTGGGCTCTTTTACATCAAAGGCTGAAGAGGGTACCATAGATCTAAAAGACTTGGTTGCTAAATTGAGGGAAGGAATCGATGAACTGAAAGAAAAGTATGCTAAAACACTTGTCTTTGATTCTAATGAGGCATGGCAAGGGATCAAAGATAAGCACAGTAAGCTGAAAAATGATGATGAAATGGAGATTTATAGCTGCACAAGTTGGTGTAGGTTTCCTTTCTATGAAGCCGATTTCGGATGGGGAAAGCCATTATGGGTGAGTGTAATTAGCATTGCAATTAAGAATATAATTGTTTTGATGGATAAAGGAGATTGCAATGGAATTGAAGCTTGGTTGACTATGAGCCAAGAAAGCATGGCCTTATTTGAAAGTAATGTGGAACTGCTCGGATATGCTTCTGTAAATCCAAGTGTGATCACCACTTAATTGTGTCCTTAAATAAATTGAAAAAAAAAAAAGGGAAGGAACAAAATTGATAGCTCATCTACTGTCTTCAAGCATATGATCTTGTCTATGTACTGTGAAAGTAATTGGCCAAATACATCCAGTCCCCATTTGAATCATGTTCTATATACTCAATTATTGGTACGATGCTTTCCCACCCTGTTCATTAGTTGAATGAGATAGTTTATGAACAAGTTTCCAATTTTTCATTTATAAATAAATTGACACCATTTCTTTCCTTATCATGTACCCAACCATTCCATTTGTCTTCATATTAAAGGTCAAGTTTTGTTGATATATATATATATTATTTATTTATTTATACAAGTGATCTTGAGAAAGGGGGAATCGAACCTAGGACCTCGGATGCACAGATAAATGCTTTTAACCACTTGAGCTGCAAACCCATTGCATATGTTTTAATATTTATATTTATATAGAACTTATACTATGGTTAACTCATGATAATATGATTTATATATAGCTAAAGACAATAGCTTAACGATACTCTCAAGAAATTACTTGATATTATAATGGTAAATATTCAAATAACCCATAAACTACTCCTACCCATTTGGTTGCCGTAATCTCGGATAATGATTTTAACACGTCATTCTAACCTTCTTCTAATGTTGGAAGATATTTCAAATTCGAATCTCCCATTCCTATTGATCCAAAAAGATAAAAAAAAATCGCACAGTCCCATTTGAAAATCATTGATACTAGGCTAGTATGTAAATTTTATAATTTACAAGGTTTTTTCTTTCTTTTTTAAACAAACTAATGTCCTCTAGTTAGTTTATACATTTTTAATTTTCGACGCCATTGTTTACTTCATCATGTCCCAAGTTCCCACCTACTCCATTTGTCTTCGTATTAAAAGTCAAGGTAGTTGCTTAAGGATACAATGCTTATTAAATTTTTCTGAATAGAATGCTTAAGGGATAATCTTTTTTATTCATAGCTAATAGCAATTATAGGACCTTGTACATGCATATATCACTATTGGAAGCACGACTTCGCCTATGCTTCACATATTTTATTTGTATGATGAATATTATTCATAACTCCAAAAGATACAAACAAATTATAATGCTTCAAATTCAATAGCTCTTAGATGCTGCCGGCCTTAGCCTATTCGTTGAATTTTTCTTTTTTGATTTTAATAATTGTCGTTCATGAGAAATGAACTTTTTTTAAAATTGTTATAGAATTTAGAAAGATGTAATCTCAAACTAAATTTCTTTCTATTTTATATTGATCTCAATTCCGTGGCAGGCTTTCCCTACAGACACTTTTTGTTCACTTTGGACAAGCATTTTGATTCTTTTCAGCCTGAACTACCTCTGGCCGGCATCTTTTGTTAACTTTTGAAGCTTTTCAACCTTGTTGCCTAATTTGAGTTGACTTTTACAGCTCTTTTTTCTTGTTTTTT
>NW_018921324.1:37991-50339 GCF_002207925.1 Prunus avium
TTCCTCCGACAGGGTAACGTAAGCCTCTATTCCACCAGCCTCTTTGGTGTCCAGGAAAAGTATTAGGTCATTTATGGGCAGTGGTGGTAAGCCCACCCATGTAGGTCTTCCCCAACCAAAATCAATATCATAGACAGGAAATTGGCACAAACTAGTGTAGGAAGAAGTAACCACCTCCCCTGTGCTAGAACTTTGAGCAAGCCGGTCCATGACCCTCAAGTGCTCACCACCGTGTTGTAGTGTTTTCATGTCCTTGTCAACCTTGCTTAGTGCTTCTCGTACCCTCCTTACCATGCCATAACAAGATTCTTGATCCTCATCATCCCAACTAGAACTTTTACCTAATAAGGGAGCAGTCAAGGAAATACGACAAATATTTCCAAAAGAGTAATGAGGCAACGGTGGTTCAATCCGTGGACGCAAGTTCACAGTATAGATCACTCTGTGCATCTTATTATCATCATCATGATCAGCCTTGGTAGCTCCCACAATTCGCCTCCACATGAAAGCTAACAAGGTCTCAACACGTGATGGGTGTTTCTCATTCTTTTGCAAGTCTGTATATTTTGCTCTGAGGTCCTCTATCGTAGAGGCATCGAAAACAAACCTCTTTGTTACTTTATTCTTTGTGATACCGGCATGCGAATCATAGCCAGTGATCTCCTTGGGTGGGAAGAGTGTGGCCGAAACAAATTGGGGACGCCCTATTTTGGCTTCATCGGTCTCTCCACGGGCAATAGCAGCCCAAGTTTTGGTGAACATGAGCATGGACAGTCCATCTGCAAGCTTGTGAGAAATGCATAGTGTTAGTTTGTAGGAGGTGTGTGATGAGTGTTGCTCTGATACCACTGTTGGGTTTAGTAGGTGTGTGATGTGTTGCTCTGATACCACTTGCTGGATTGTAGGGGAAACATAGTGATTTTATTAAATTTGGAGGAGAATAGTACATAGGTGAGGTATAGGCTAATTGGCCTTCTTCATAGCTTATTGGCATATTGGCCACCACACTTGATCTAGATTAGTTTGGGCTATTTGGCCCTTACACTTTAATTGGTGAGCTTATTGGCTCCTCAACATAGCTTTAATTTGGGTAGCTCTTGGCTCCCTAATGGTTTGGGAGTTCTCTTGTTACACTCCCACATGGATTGGGAGTTGGTGGATGACTCCACATTTCATTGTGGTTGCATGCCTATTTATAGGCATTCTCTTGTTCTAGAAAGTTCTTCAAGCTTGCTTTTGTTCCACCTCCTTATTCTTTTCTCCACAACTCTAGATTCTTCTACCAACTTGATCTCTTTACTCCATAAGTGTGTGGCTTTCTCTAGATAATTCTCCAATAGTTTAGGCTCATCTCAAAGCTTCTAGATTTTTCCACACATTTCTTTAGCACAAATGTGCATTAATTTCAACACATAGACCAATGGCAAAGCCACCGCAATCAAACATATTGAGCTGGACACCGAGGGCAAATTCTTTTGCAATATGCTCGTCCAGTGAAAATGGGATAAATTTATTGAGTTCATCAGGGAACAGATTGTTGAGAACATCTTGAAGTCGGTAGTTGGTTACTTGAGCTTCAAGGTAGGGGATGCCCTCATTGTTGCATTCTACAAAATGGTCGTGGATTTTCACCCGCCCGGCTAGTGGGTAGAAAAGCGTTAAGACCTCGGCTAAGGACTGCTTAAGGTGTTTTGATGTTTCAGTAATGGCGGGTTGGGTCTCTCTGTTGAATTCATAGAAAAGAACAATAGACGTATATAATGGGGGAGATATTTGATCAAGAAAAGACAATTTGTAATGGCGAAGATGGTTTGGGGTTGGAGAAGAGGGTTTGATGATCTCCTTGGAGATAACTTCAACTTGAACATTCATTTTCTCTAAATATTTGTTGATAGTTTGGTTCTCACTTCTGTGTGGTGGTGGGTATATGATTATATTCACACAAACAATAGGCTGTTAGATAAGTGTTTAGACAATTCAAATTATTGGGCAGTAATTAAGAATTAAATATCTACACATGCGTTGCGTGTGGATTTTAAATAATCCTTATATACATTGTGATTCAAATCTTCTCATCTTCTCTTCTACCCCAAAAATGGCATTGCAACCCCCGAAAAATCCGTCTGGATCATCAAGAAATCACTGTCCGAAACCTTAACTCGCTTCTACCCGCTTGCCGGAAGAATCAAAGGTAACATCTCCATTGATTGCAATGACCATGGGGTTGACTATGTGGAAGCTAGAGTCAATGGCCTTCTGTCTACCTTTCTCTCAAAACCTGATGCTCAGACACTGAGAAAGCTCCTTCCTGTAGACGCAGAGTCCCCTGAAGCAGGCAGGGGACCTCTGCTTCTTGTTCAGGCCAATGTCTTTGATTGTGGTGGATTGGCAATTGGGGTTTGTATGTCACATAAGTTGGCCGATGCAGCCTCATTAAGCACATTCATTATGGCCTGGTCAGCCACTGCCCTTGGATTTCAAGCCAACCTGTGCCAAACGCAAACGTAGCTGGAGGCAGTGCATGCAGGCAGTGCATGCAACCTCACTCCACATTTATTTAAATAAAAACATTACGTTGCACAACATTCATATAGTTGAGTATGGATTATAAAAGCACTTTTCTAAGCAGGTGTTTCTTCGAGTAGCATTGATCTGAGGGTGTCACTGGCAGGCAGCACCACTCTCCCTCGCTAGCTGCAGAATTGTTCTCAGCTCATTGTTTGTTGCTCATCCACAGCTCAACCCCAAATCCTTATTTGTTGATAGTGTGGTTCTCACTTCCTCCAAATCCGTATTTTCTTGCAATGTAGGCAAATTGATTTAAAATGTAAAAACATGTTTCTTGCAGAATATGAATAATCTCAAGTCATTTTTTTCCAGCTATATTGATCAAGTCAACTAGGCTGTGCCAAACACATACAATTTGTGATGAGCATCTCCACCTAAAACGCATATAATATGTGATGAGCATCTACCTAGGTGGAGGCAGTGCAACCTCGTTACCCAGCATTTCAAATGTTTAGGCCTTATAGCTTTGAGATTGTTAGCCATTTATTTTTTTTCTTGAGAAGCAATCCAAATAAACCTGAGCCCGACCAAAATTTCATTGGTTTGATTTGGGTTGGTCTCTTAACCATACTTGGTGGGATATGGGTGTGAAAATTTGCAGCCTGATTAAACCTGGATGGTTGATGGTTTAAGCTCGAACTTGATCATTATCAAAATCCTAAAGAGATCAAAGACTTTTTGGAATTTTTTTTGTTATCAATGAAATTCACAAAAGTGCATAACAAGGAGGTATGTGTTTGATGCGTCAAAAATTTCTACTACAATCTAATGTAGCCAGTTCAGTTGTTCCAAAACCTACACGTGTGGAAGCGGGTTTCAGCACTCATTTGGAAATGTGCAATGGAAGCATCGAGATCAAACTTGGGTATGTCTCCCTTGATAGGTTTCTAAACTTTCTAATGTGGCACATTTCACCTTCAATTTTCCAAGCTTCCGGTTCTTTCTCAACCTGTTCGCTTGCGGGGTATGTGTTTTGCATGATCTGTAGGGAATAATAATCATTATGTAACGTTTGTATGCTGCCATTCAATTGAATATGTAACCAAGGCAGCTTGATTTCAGCAGCAACGTCGACGAATTGAATGACCCGCGTGTTAAGATTCCGGCAGGGTTGGGATATTGTCGAACTGGATGTGCGTTTCTCCCAATGGCAGTGATTGTAATTTTCTTAACTATCTCTGGGTGAATGAAAACTGATCATAATCCTAGTGATTGGGTCGCGAATCATCAATTCAAATACTTGGGTTATACCCAACATTTTCATCAAGAATTGGGCCTGTATTGAGAAGCCTTTTAATGCCAACTATTTTTTGAAAAGCTTCATTAGTTTCTTTTGGGTTCGTTCCTCCGACAGGGTAACGTAAGCCTCTATTCCACCAGCCTCTTTGGTGTCCAGGAAAAGTATTAGGTCATTTATGGGCAGTGGTGGTAAGCCCACCCATGTAGGTCTTCCCCAACCAAAATCAATATCATAGACAGGAAATTGGCACAAACTAGTGTAGGAAGAAGTAACCACCTCCCCTGTGCTAGAACTTTGAGCAAGCCGGTCCATGACCCTCAAGTGCTCACCACCGTGTTGTAGTGTTTTCATGTCCTTGTCAACCTTGCTTAGTGCTTCTCGTACCCTCCTTACCATGCCATAACAAGATTCTTGATCCTCATCATCCCAACTAGAACTTTTACCTAATAAGGGAGCAGTCAAGGAAATACGACAAATATTTCCAAAAGAGTAATGAGGCAACGGTGGTTCAATCCGTGGACGCAAGTTCACAGTATAGATCACTCTGTGCATCTTATTATCATCATCATGATCAGCCTTGGTAGCTCCCACAATTCGCCTCCACATGAAAGCTAACAAGGTCTCAACACGTGATGGGTGTTTCTCATTCTTTTGCAAGTCTGTATATTTTGCTCTGAGGTCCTCTATCGTAGAGGCATCGAAAACAAACCTCTTTGTTACTTTATTCTTTGTGATACCGGCACGCGAATCATAGCCGGTGATCTCCTTGGGTGGGAAGAGTGTGGCCGAAACAAATTGGGGACGCCCTATTTTGGCTTCATCGGTCTCTCCACGGGCAATAGCAGCCCAAGTTTTGGTGAACATGAGCATGGACAGTCCATCTGCAAGCTTGTGAGAAATGCATAGTGTTAGTTTGTAGGAGGTGTGTGATGAGTGTTGCTCTGATACCACTGTTGGGTTTAGTAGGTGTGTGATGTGTTGCTCTGATACCACTTGCTGGATTGTAGGGGAAACATAGTGATTTTATTAAATTTGGAGGAGAATAGTACATAGGTGAGGTATAGGCTAATTGGCCTTCTTCATAGCTTATTGGCATATTGGCCACCACACTTGATCTAGATTAGTTTGGGCTATTTGGCCCTTACACTTTAATTGGTGAGCTTATTGGCTCCTCAACATAGCTTTAATTTGGGTAGCTCTTGGCTCCCTAATGGTTTGGGAGTTCTCTTGTTACACTCCCACATGGATTGGGAGTTGGTGGATGACTCCACATTTCATTGTGGTTGCATGCCTATTTATAGGCATTCTCTTGTTCTAGAAAGTTCTTCAAGCTTGCTTTTGTTCCACCTCCTTATTCTTTTCTCCACAACTCTAGATTCTTCTACCAACTTGATCTCTTTACTCCATAAGTGTGTGGCTTTCTCTAGATAATTCTCCAATAGTTTAGGCTCATCTCAAAGCTTCTAGATTTTTCCACACATTTCTTTAGCACAAATGTGCATTAATTTCAACACATAGACCAATGGCAAAGCCACCGCAATCAAACATATTGAGCTGGACACCGAGGGCAAATTCTTTTGCAATATGCTCGTCCAGTGAAAATGGGATAAATTTATTGAGTTCATCAGGGAACAGATTGTTGAGAACATCTTGAAGTCGGTAGTTGGTTACTTGAGCTTCAAGGTAGGGGATGCCCTCATTGTTGCATTCTACAAAATGGTCGTGGATTTTCACCCGCCCGGCTAGTGGGTAGAAAAGAGTTAAGACCTCGGCTAAGGACTGCTTAAGGTGTTTTGATGTTTCAGTAATGGTGGGTTGGGTCTCTCTGTTGAATTCATAGAAAAGAACAATAGACGTATATAATGGGGGAGATATTTGATCAAGAAAAGACAATTTGTAATGGCGAAGATGGTTTGGGGTTGGAGAAGAGGGTTTGATGATCTCCTTGGAGATAACTTCAACTTGAACATTCATTTTCTCTAAATATTTGTTGATAGTTTGGTTCTCACTTCTGTGTGGTGGTGGGTATATGATTATATTCACACAAACAATAGGCTGTTAGATAAGTGTTTAGACAATTCAAATTATTGGGCAGTAATTAAGAATTAAATATCTACACATGCGTTGCGTGGGGATTTTAAATAATCCTTATATACATTGTGATTCAAATCTTCTCATCTTTATATAATAATTTGTTGATTTTTCAAATCTTGCAAATTTGTAATTCAAAACATGTATCTTGCAGAATATGAATAATCTCAGGTCATTGTTTCCCAGCTAAGCCTGCAATTTTCAAGCCAACCTGTGCCAAACGCAAACGTAGCTGGAGGCAGTGCATGCAGGCAGTGCATGCAACCTCACTCCACATTTATTTAAATAAAAACATTACGTTGCACAACATTCATATAGTTGAGTATGGATTATAAAAGCACTTTTCTAAGCAGGTGTTTCTTCGAGTAGCATTGATCTGAGGGTGTCACTGGCAGGCAGCACCACTCTCCCTCGCTAGCTGCAGAATTGTTCTCAGCTCATTGTTTGTTGCTCATCCACAGCTCAACCCCAAATCCTTATTTGTTGATAGTGTGGTTCTCACTTCCTCCAAATCCGTATTTTCTTGCAATGTAGGCAAATTGATTTAAAATGTAAAAACATGTTTCTTGCAGAATATGAATAATCTCAAGTCATTTTTTTCCAGCTATATTGATCAAGTCAACTAGGCTGTGCCAAACACATACAATTTGTGATGAGCATCTCCACCTAAAACGCATATAATAAACCTGAGCCCGACCAAAATTTCATTGGTTTGATTTGGGTTGGTCTCTTAACCATACTTGGTGGGATATGGGTGTGAAAATTTGCAGCCTGATTAAACCTGGATGGTTGATGGTTTAAGCTCGAACTTGATCATTATCAAAATCCTAAAGAGATCAAAGACTTTTTGGAATTTTTTTTGTTATCAATGAAATTCACAAAAGTGCATAACAAGGAGGTATGTGTTTGATGCGTCAAAAATTTCTACTACAATCTAATGTAGCCAGTTCAGTTGTTCCAAAACCTACACGTGTGGAAGCGGGTTTCAGCACTCATTTGGAAATGTGCAATGGAAGCATCGAGATCAAACTTGGGTATGTCTCTAAGGCCATGCTCCGTCACACTGTAAACTTGCGTAAAAGGGTCACTCTGCTCTTGCCATAAAACTTGGCTGGGAATGTTGTGGGTTACTTTACATCAAGGGCTGAAGAGAGTTTGATAGATCTAAAAGACTTGGCTTCTAAAATCAGGAAAGGGAGCGAACAAGTGAAAGAAAAATATGCTGCAAAAGTAGGATTTGATTCTAAGGAGACATGTCAAGAGCTAAAAGACTACTACAGAGACCTGGTAGATAATGAAGACATAGACAACTATAACTGCACAACCTTCTGTAGGTTTACTTTCTATGAAACTGATTTTGGATGGGGAAAGCCGGCATGGGTGAGCTTCGCTAGTTTTCAGATTAAGAATGTAATTGTTGTCTTGGTGCATAGGATGATCTTGTCTTTGTAATGTGGTTTAAAAATGTGATCCTTTATGATCGTTTTAGATGCTTTGGATCTTCTTATTACAAACGGCTGCTTTTGGGTATGAATTTTGTAACATGATTCAACAGGGCCGGTTGACGAATTAAGCTTGAATCAGCAGCAGAACCAAACCAGCTCATGCTCACCCGTCGTCGAAGGAAAGGGTCACTTTCGAATTTAGTCATGACTTCCTCCGACAGGGTAACGTAAGCCTCTATTCCACCAGCCTCTTTGGTGTCCAGGAAAAGTATTAGGTCATTTATGGGCAGTGGTGGTAAACCCACCCATGTAGGTCTTCCCCAACCAAAATCAATATCATAGACAGGAAATTGGCACAAACTAG
The DNA here is from genome assembly GCF_002207925.1 of Prunus avium. The sequence goes on from NW_018921324.1 coordinate 45,700, forward strand.
TGTAGGAAGAAGTAACCACCTCCCCTGTGCTAGAACTTTGAGCAAGCCGGTCCATGACCCTCAAGTGCTCACCACCGTGTTGTAGTGTTTTCATGTCCTTGTCAACCTTGCTTAGTGCTTCTCGTACCCTCCTTACCATGCCATAACAAGATTCTTGATCCTCATCATCCCAACTAGAACTTTTACCTAATAAGGGAGCAGTCAAGGAAATACGACAAATATTTCCAAAAGAGTAATGAGGCAACGGTGGTTCAATCCGTGGACGCAAGTTCACAGTATAGATCACTCTGTGCATCTTATTATCATCATCATGATCAGCCTTGGTAGCTCCCACAATTCGCCTCCACATGAAAGCTAACAAGGTCTCAACACGTGATGGGTGTTTCTCATTCTTTTGCAAGTCTGTATATTTTGCTCTGAGGTCCTCTATCGTAGAGGCATCGAAAACAAACCTCTTTGTTACTTTATTCTTTGTGATACCGGCACGCGAATCATAGCCGGTGATCTCCTTGGGTGGGAAGAGTGTGGCCGAAACAAATTGGGGACGCCCTATTTTGGCTTCATCGGTCTCTCCACGGGCAATAGCAGCCCAAGTTTTGGTGAACATGAGCATGGACAGTCCATCTGCAAGCTTGTGAGAAATGCATAGACCAATGGCAAAGCCTCCGCAATCAAACATATTGAGCTGGACACCGAGGGCAAATTCATTTGCAATATGCTCGTCCAGTGCAAATGGGATAAATTTATTGAGTTCATCAGGGACCAGATTGTTGAGAACATCATGAAGTCGGTAGTTGGTTACTTGAGCTTCAAGGTAGGAGATGCCCTCATCGTTGCATTCTACAAAATGGTCGTGGATTTTCACCCGCCCGGCTAGTGGGTAGAAAAGAGTTAAGACCTCGCCTAAGGACTTCTTAAGGTGTTTTGATGTTTCAGTAATGGTGGGTTGGGTCTCTCTGTTGAATTCATAGAAAAGAACAACAGACGTATATAATGGGGGAGATATTTGATCAAGAAAAGACAATTTGTAATGGCGAAGAGGGTTTGGGGTTGGAGAAGAGGGTTTGATGATCTCCTTGGAGATAACTTCAACTTGAACATTCATTTTCTCAAAATATTTGTTGATAGTTTGGTTCTCACTTCTGTGTGGTGGTGGGGTATATATTTTCACACAAACAATAGGCTGATAGATAAGTGTTTAGACAATTCAAATTATTGGGCAGTAACTAAGAATTAAATATCTACACATGCGTTGCGTGGGGATTTTAAATAATCCTTATATACATTGTGATTCAAATCTTCTCATCTTTATATAATAATTTGTTGATTTTTCAAATCTTGCAAATTTGTAATTCAAAACATGTATCTTGCAGAATATGAATAATCTCAGGTCATTGTTTCCCAGCTAAGCCTGCAATGTTCAAGCCAACCTGTGCCAAACGCATACGTAGCTGGAGGCAGTGCATGCAACCTCACTCCACATTTATTTAAATAAAAACATTACGTTGCACAGCATTCATATATAGTTGAGTACGTACGGATTATAAAAGCACTTTTCTAAGCAGGTGTTTCTTCGAGAAGCATTAATCTGAGGGTGGCACTGGCAGCTCCACTCTCCCTCGCTAGCTGCAGAATTGTTCTCAACTCATTGTTTGTTCCTCATCTACAACTCAACCCCAAATCCTTATTTGTTGATAGTGTGGTTCTCACTTCCTCCAAATCCGTATTTTCTTGCAATGTAGGCAAATTGATTTAAAATGTAAAAACATGTTTCTTGCAGAATATGAATAATCTCAAGTCATTTTTTTCCAGCTAAGCCTACAATATTGATCAAGTCAACCTGTAGGCTGTGCCAAACACATACAATTTGTGATGAGCATCTCCACCTAAAACGCATATAATATGTGATGAGCATCTACCTAGGTGGAGGCAGTGCAACCTCGTTACCCAGCATTTCAAATGTTTAGGCCTTATAGCTTTGAGATTGTTAGCCATTTATTTTTTTCTTGAGAAGCAATCCAAATAAACCCTAGCCCGACCCAAATTTCATTGGTTTGATTTGGGTTGGTCTCTTAACTATACTTGGTGGGATATGAGTGTGAAAATTTGCAGCCTGATTAAACCTGGATGGTTGATGGTTTAAGCTCGAACTTGATCAATATCAAAATCCAAAAGTGATCAAAGACTTTTTGGGATTTTTTTTGTTATCAATGAAATTCACAAAAGTGCATAACAAGGAGGTATGTGTTTGATGCGTCAAAAATTTCTCCTACAATCCACTGTAGCCAGTTCAGTTGTTCCCAAACCTACACGTGTGGAAGCGGGTTTCAGCACTCATTTGGAAATGTGCAATGGAAGCATCGAGATCAAACTTGGGTATGTCTCTAAGGCCATCTGTGCTCCGTCACACTGTAAACTTGCGTAAAAGGGTCACTCTGCTCTTGCCAGAAAACTTGGCTGGGAATTTTATGGGTTACTTTACATCAAGGGCTGAAGAGAGTTTGATAGATCTAAAAGACTTGGCTTCTAAAATCAGGAAAGGGAGCGAACAAGTGAAAGAAAAATATGCTGCAAAAGTAGGATTTGATTCTAAGGAGACATGTCAAGAGCTAGAAGACCACTACAGAGACCTGATAGATAATGAAGACATAGACAACTATAACTGCCCAAGCTTCTGTAGGTTTACTTTCTATGAAACTCATTTTGGATGGGGAAAACCGGCATGGGTGAGCTTCGCTAGTTTTCCGATTAAGAATGTAATTGTTGTCATGGTGCATAGGATGATCTTGTCTTTGTAATGTGGTTTAAAAATGTGATCCTTTATGATCGTTTTAGATGCTTTGGATCTTTCATATCCAAAGAATATTAGTGATCAATTGCAGGGACGGACCCAAGATTTGAAAATGACATGGGCTAAATTCAAGGGCAAAGTTTTTCACATCCAAAGAATATTAGTGATTCACTGACCTCACTATAACCGGAACAGAAGACAAAAAAATTTAAAGAATATATTTGCACTACATCAATTGAGATTAGTCGATGGTTTGCAACATCACTACAACACCCATGTGTTGTTAGATGAGTTTTACTTTTAGGATTTGAGGAGTGGATAGATTAAATCACACTCATCCAATACTATCGCGATATGATCATGACCAATTAATGGTAGTGACCAACTCTATTCTCAAAATTTTAAAAAGGTTGGTAATGTTGGGTAAATAATGTACAAAGGTTTCCACTTGTCACAATATGGCAATGTTAGGTAAATAATCACAGTTTGACTAATTCGTACTATAAATACTCTTACGGAAAATACTTGCATCATGCCCATGTAAGTAGAACTTGTACTCCTGTCAATCACAGTTTGACATGTATGCAAATTTTTTTTTTTTTTTTGTGTGTGTGTTTTTAATTAATTATTTTGCATGTATCAAAACTGTGATTAATTTACATGAATGATGAGGCAAGCAATGTCCTAATCTTATTGCGCGTAAAACGTATCTACATACAATTAATGATAATGGCCAACTAGCTATTAGCCTAAGAGTTTCCTTTTCACAATGCCAAAAAAAGGTATCATAGCCCTCTCAAGAGTTTCCTTTCACAATGTCAACAAAGGTAGCGTATGGATTTTCGGTGGTGATTAGCCATAATAGCCAAGCAACTGCTAGGGACTGCTACCTGTATAGCACAGCCGCCTAATTGCTCCAGAAATTAACTCAACTGTCCAGTTGACTTAATTGTATCCCAGTACAATTGGATAATAAACTACAAAATTCCACAAAAGTAGGTAGTTCTTCAATGTTTAAGGCAGGCCATGCCGCGGTCTAATATTCATGACATTATTTTCCACACTTTACAGAATCTACTATCAAGATACGGAGCATCAAGTTTGAAATCTGTAAGAGGCAGCCAGTAGTGGGGCTTTTGCCTACAAAGTAGTTCTAGTTATATTCAATTCAATGTAGAACCCGATCCATTATAAGGTAGACCAGCCCCATTGTTCCAATTCACAATTTGTGCTTGCAAAACTTGGAATCAAGGTTGAGCAAAATGGCCACAGAAATCAAGGTTGAAATCATCCAGAGGCAAACAGTTAAACCATCCTCCCCAACTCCTCATCACCTTAGAAATTATAAGCTCTCTATTTTGGATCAGATGGCCGTTCAAACCTACATCCCAATCCTTCTCTTCTATCCCAATGCTGCTGATGCTACTAGCAACAATGTCATGGCCACCAATGAAAGATGTCAGCATCTAATGCAATCCTTAGCTAAAACTCTCACTCACTTCTACCCTTTGGCAGGAAGAATCAAAGGTGGTGCCGTGATTGAATGTAACGATGATGGAGCTGAGTTTGTGGAAGCCCGAGTCAAGTGTTCCTTATCGGAGATTTTCGAACACCCAGATGCCGAGATGTTAAGACGATTCCTACCAGTTGAACCCGAGTCCAGAGAAGCGGGCACAGGCACGTTGCTTCTTGTTCAAGTCAACTTGTTTGAGTGTGGTGGAATGGCAATTGGGTTTAGCATTTCTCATAAGTTTGGTGATGCCGCAACATTAAACACATTCATCAATTGTTGGACTGCAACTGCCCGTGATCAGTCAAATATGTTAATGCTTCCCAAATTTGGTGCTGC
>NW_018921324.1:52332-63746 GCF_002207925.1 Prunus avium
TTTTTTTTTTTTTTTGTGTGTGTGTTTTTAATTAATTATTTTGCATGTATCAAAACTGTGATTAATTTACATGAATGATGAGGCAAGCAATGTCCTAATCTTATTGCGCGTAAAACGTATCTACATACAATTAATGATAATGGCCAACTAGCTATTAGCCTAAGAGTTTCCTTTTCACAATGCCAAAAAAAGGTATCATAGCCCTCTCAAGAGTTTCCTTTCACAATGTCAAAAAAGGTAGCGTATGGATTTTCGGTAATGATTAGCCATAATAGCCAAGCAACTGCTAGGGACTGCTACCTGTATAGCACAGCCGCCTAATTGCTCCAGAAATTAACTCAACTGTCCAGTTGACTTAATTGTATCCCAGTACAATTGGATAATAAACTACAAAATTCCACAAAAGTAGGTAGTTCTTCAATGTTTAAGGCAGGCCATGCCGCGGGCTAATATTCATGACATTATTTTCCACACTTTACAGAATCTACTATCAAGATACGGCCACAGAGCATCAAGGTTGAAATCTTTAAGAGGCAGCCAGTAGTGGGGCTTTTGCCTACAAAGTAGTTCTAGTTATATTCAATTCAATGTAGAACCCGATCCATTATAAGGTAGACCAGCCCCATTGTTCCAATTCACAATTTGTGCTTGCAAAACTTGGAATCAAGGTTGAGCAAAATGGCCACAGAAATCAAGGTTGAAATCATCCAGAGGCAAACAGTTAAACCATCCTCCCCAACTCCTCATCACCTTAGAAATTATAAGCTCTCTATTTTGGATCAGATGGCCGTTCAAACCTACATCCCAATCCTTCTTTTCTATCCCAATGCTGCTGATGCTACTAGCAACAATGTCTTGGCCACCAATGAAAGATGTCAGCATCTAATGCAATCCTTAGCTAAAACTCTCACTCACTTCTACCCTTTGGCAGGAAGAATCAAAGGTGGTGCCGTGATTGAATGTAACGATGATGGAGCTGAGTTTGTGGAAGCCCGAGTCAAGTGTTCCTTATCGGAGATTTTCGAACACCCAGATGCCGAGATGTTAAGACGATTCCTACCAGTTGAACCCGAGTCCAGAGAAGCGGGCACAGGCACGTTGCTTCTTGTTCAAGTCAACTTGTTTGAATGTGGTGGAATGGCAATTGGGTTTAGCATTTCTCATAAGTTTGGTGATGCCGCAACATTAAACACATTCATCAATTGTTGGACTGCAACTGCCCGTGATCAGTCAAATATGTTAATGCTTCCCAAATTTGGTGCTGCGTCTCTGTTTTCACCACTAAATTTCTCTAACTCAGACCCACTGCTATCCACGGAAGTCAAAAAGGAAAAGTTCATGACAAGGAGGTTTGTGTTTGATGCCTCAAAGATTGCTGCTCTCCAATCTAAGGTAACCAGCTCAGTTGTGCCCAAACCAACAAGAGTAGAAGCAGCTTCAGCACTCATTTGGAAATGCAAAATTGAAGCATCAGCCAGATCATCATCAAACATGCTGGGGACTAGTCTAATAAGGCCATCAGTCTTCTCTCACACTGTGAACATGCGTAAAATGTCAGTGCCAGCCTTGCCAGAAAACTTGGTTGGGAATCTAGTAGATTTTTCGACAACAAACTATTCTCACTCTGGAGAGAATACCACTGTGATAGATTTGAAAGGCTTGGTGGCAAAAATAAGGGGAGGACTTGAAGAAACAAAAGAACGTTATGCTGCAGCAGTAGTATTTGATTCTAACGAAGCAGGGCAAAAAATGAAATGGTACATAAACCTGTTGAAAAATGATGACATAGACAAGTTTATCTGCTCAAGTTGGTGTAGGTTTCCATTTTATGAAGCCAATTTCGGGTGGGGAAAGCCATCATGGGTGTGCTACGTTGCTGTTGCACAGAAAAATGTAACTGTTTTGATGGACAAAAGAGATGGCAATGGAATAGAAGCTTGGGTGACTCTGAGCCAAGAGAACATGGCCTTATTTGAAAGCAACAAGGAGCTGCTTGCATATGCTTCTCTGAACCCTAGGGTCACCAACTGAGCACTGATAAGAGAGCTGGCCATTAGGACAGTCCTCCTCTGCCATGGTTGTGATATCAATAAAATTGTAGGCTAGCCTTTGATAGCTTGCTTATTTTCTAGCACAATAAAACAGTAGAATTGTTGGAAACTTGTAGTCAAGTGAATGGAGTCACTAGTCATGAGAAGTTACGCACTTTCATTATTCATTTGGCATCAAATCTTTTTCTTTTCTTTTTTTCAGGGAGAGAAACTTATTGATAAGAAAAACAATTGCAAGGAGAGGTAGGCCACAGTGTGGCCTAAAATCAACTTAAATTGCAAAAGCGTCAAGAAGCCTTATAGGTTTTAATGCCAACTATTTTTTCATAAGCTTCAGAAGCAAACCGAACAAACTGAACCTGACCCAAGCTTCATTAGTTTGGTTTGGGTTGGTTTCTTAATAACACTTGCTCGATTTCGGGTGTGAAATGTTACAACCTGATTGAATCGGGCTGGTTGATGAATTAAGCACGAACTTGCAGAACCGACCCGACCCGTACCCACCCTTCGTCGGAGGGAGGTGTCACTTTCAAATTTAGTCATGACTTCCTTGGCAAGGCTAACGTATGCCTCTACTCCACCAGGCTCCTTGGCGTCGAGGAAAACTATTATGTCCTTCACGGGCAGTGGTGGTAAGCTCACCCATGTAGGTCTTCCCCAACCAAAATCATTATCATAGAGAGGAAATTGGCACAAACTACTGTGGTAAGAAGTAACCACCTCCCCTTTGCTAGCACTTTGAGCAAGCCGGCCGATCAAACTCAGCTGCTCATCACCATGTTGTAGTCTTTTCACGAAGTCCTTGTCAATCTTGCTTATTGCTTCTCGTACCCGCCTTACCATGCCATAAGAAGATTCTTGATCACCATCATCATCATCCCCACTACTTAAGAAGGGAGCAGTCAAAGAATTACCATAAATATTTCCAAAAGAATATGGAGACAACGGTGGATCAATCAGTGGACGGAAGTCCACAGAGTGGATCAGGCTATGCAACTTATTCTTATCATCATTATCATCCTTGGTAGCTCCCACAAATCGCCTCCACATGAAAGCCGATAAGGCCTCGACAGGCGACGGTTGTTTCTCATTGTTTTCCAAGCCTGTATATTTTGCTATGAGATCCTCTATCGTGGGGGCATCGAACACAAACCTCTTTGTTACTTTCTTCATTGCGATACCAGCGCCCCAATTATAGCCGGTGATCTCCTTGGGTGGGAAGAGTGTGGCGGAAACAAATTGGGGACGCTGTATTTCAGCTTCATCACGGGCAATGGCAGCCCAAGCTTTGGTGAACATGAGCATGCATAGAAAATCAGCAAGCTTGTGGGAAGTGCATAGACCAATGGCAAAGCCTCCTTCAAACATATTGAGCTGGACACCGAGGGCAATTTCATTTGCAATATGCTCATCTTGCGCAAATGGGATAAATTTATTGAGTTCATCAGGGAGCGGATTGTTGAGAAAATCACAAAGCCGGCAGTTGGTTACTTTAGCCTCAAGGTAGGCAATTCCCTCATCATTGCAGTCCACAAAATGATCATTGATTTTCACTCGTCCGGCTAGCGGATAGAAAAGGGTTAAGACCTTGGCTAAGGACTTCTTAAGGTGCTTTGATACTTCATTAATGGCGGGTTGGGTCTCGCCATTAAATTCATAGAAAAAGACCAAAGAGGTATACGATGGGGGAGTTAGTTGATCAAGAAAAGATAACTTGTAATGGCGAAGAGGGTTTGGGGTTGGAGAAGAGGGTTTGATGATCTCCTTGGAGATAACTTCCACTTGAACGTTCATTTTCTCTAAATATGTTGATAGTGTGGTTCTTATATTTTGCATGGCATATGCATATATATATATATATACACACACAATACGCTGGTAGATAAGTATTTATTTAATTATCACAAAGAGTTGAAACGATTAGTAATACTAATAATGTAATAAGTGTTTGATTAGCAAAGGACCAAATTATTGGGCAGTAATTAAGGATTAAATCATTACACATGGGACGTATTCAAAAATATTTCAAATGGGATTGCCTAATAATATAGAATTGAACTTCGAGGATTTTAAATAGAGCCCATGCGTTGCGTGGGGAAAATATAATCTTTATATATATTGTGATCAAGATCTTCTAAGATCTATACATATATATATATATATATATATATATATATATGCATATGCCATGCAAAATATAAGAACCACACTATCAACATATTTAGAGAAAATGAACGTTCAAGTGGAAGTTATCTCCAAGGAGATCATCAAACCCTCTTCTCCAACCCCAAACCCTCTTCGCCATTACAAGTTATCTTTTCTTGATCAACTAACTCCCCCATCGTATACCTCTTTGGTGTTTTTCTATGAATTTAATGGCGAGACCCAACCCGCCATTAATGAAGTATCAAAGCACCTTAAGAAGTCCTTAGCCAAGGTCTTAACCCACCATCTATTTTTTAAGTCTACATTCATAGATTATCCTTGCAAAAAATTAGATAAATCGGAAACCGTTTCGACATCTAATTGTGTCCTACAAAATCAATGAACATGGTGCTCAAGAAAGTACTAAAATTTCAATAATTAAATTGAGTGGTCAAATGATATCGGATTCAAGTCATTTTTTGTAGAGATGATCTTTGAATGAATATCTACAAAATAGACATTTTGGATTAGTGAAATACAATACGGAGTGGGCCCTACAAGTCCCTCAAATAAACTTATTTAAGGGATCCCTGAATAGAAGCTCACTGATGGATGTTACATGTACTTGCTTGCTTGCTTGCTTATGGATGTTACATGTACTTGCTAATTTTCTTTATAACTTCTAGTTTGCTTGTGTTTTAAAAGTCGTGGTACTTTTGTTTGTGTTCATTAAACCTGATTAAACCCGACTTTATGTAATCCGTAATTAACTACGGAATTCACGAAAGTAAATGGATTGACATAATCTCTCACGTTATTCACAATTTTCAAAAAAAAATCTGCTGGTTTTTCGATCTCAATTGGGTAAGCACCATACCTGTGTAGGGGGGTGTACACAACACAAAGACATGCACAATATAAATGGCAAAGCCTTATATATATGGCCCCTTAAATTTCCTCTACAACTCAACAACCCCAAAATCCTTTGCAAATGCAGGCAAATTTATAATTCAAGATCATGTTTAACTTGCAGAATATGAATAATCTCAAGTCATTGAATTCCCAACTAAGCCGGCAATGTTCAAGTCAACCTGTACCATACACATGCATTTTTTTATGAGCATCTAACCATTTGAGACGTGATCGCGTTGTCTCGAGCTGTTGTACCCACTTGAGATTAAAAAAAAAAAAAACTATGAAGAAGATTAATAAACTGCAAATAATAACATTACGTTTCAGATTATTCATATATAGTTGACCCTTGATAGACGAATCTTCTTTTTCTTTTTTTTTCTTTTCTGAGAACCTTTCCTATTGAGAGAGGTAATATACTAAATTCACACACACTACATGAACACACGCATCTTCTTTATGAACTTGTGAGCACACCGTTCTTTTTCTTTTGGAAAGTGAAAGAAAAATCCTTTTTAGCACAGAGAAACCCTTGCCGGTCAAGCAACCTGCGACACTCTATCGATTTCATGCAAGAGATCTCTTGAGTCGCCACAAAATAATTATGTAAGAACCAAACGCAGTCTGATTTAGGAAAATTTGCACTGCTTTTTTTGGCATTTGGAATGGCTAAAAGTGTTTTTAACGACAGTTGTTAGAAAAACTTATAAGTGATATATTAGGGGAAGGACCCTAGGGAATCAAAGAAAGGATATATGGATAAATGTTATTGCATTATGTTGGGCTTTTGGAATGGCTAAAAGCCTTTTAATATAACAAAAAGTGCTTTTGATAGCATTTGGAGGCAAAACAAGTGGTTATAGATTATAAAATCACTTTTAGTGCTATCTAGAGAGTAGGTGCTTCTTAAGAAACACTTAACGTTTTCGGAGAATGTTTACTGAGAATATTTTTAGAGAATGAAAACGAGAAAACAAATTTGCATTTTTAGGATTTGAAAATGTGTTTGGTAGATTAATTGGACAACATATTTAGAAAATAAAAAACAGTGAAAACGTGTCTCGTAGTACAATTTGAAAATAATAATAATATGTGAGTTATTTTTCAAGTCTATTTTTGCTAATTTATGTTCTAAAAAAGATTTTTTTTTTAATTTTGATATTTTTTTAAAGGCTAAAATTATTATAAACAATGAAAAAAAAATTAGGATATTTTCAAAAGGCCCTAAAACTATCTTATCTCCTTTCTTTTTTCTTTTTTCTCCTTTTCTTTCTTTCTTCCTCTTTTCTTCTTCCTTTCCTTCCGAGGCCCGTTTCTTTTTTCTTTCTTTCTTTCTTTCTTCCTCTTCTCTCTCCTTTCTCTTTTCTTCTTCCTTCCCTCTTTTCACTCTCTCTTCATGTCGCCACACCCACTCTTTCCTTCCATGGCATGAATCCCATCAACCCATCCACCTTTTCTCTCTCTCTGGTTCTACTAATTAATGGTTGTGGTAGTTCGATTGGGTGGTGATGATGATTGAGCTGGGTATGTGGTGGTTCTTCTTCTTCCTGTCTCTAGTTTTTTTTCTCAGTTGCAAATTTGTGTGATTATGGGTTTTTTTTTCTTGAAATTTTGGGGTTGATTATGGTTGGAAGGAGGAGATTTGACTGTTTTGGATATAATTTAATTTGACTGTTGCGCATCTGACGGAGAAGAGTCTTTGATAGGGAGACTGAAAACGAAAACGACTTTTTGGCGTCTTCAACATTTGTTCATACTTTTGGATTCATTCTAAAAAAAATATATGTATATATATACACACACATATATATTCCAGCTTGTTTCTCAAAATAACCCACAATACGTTTTCATGTGAAAACAGAAAATGGCTCTTGAAAATGATATTGAATAGGCCCTTACGTTATGAGAAAATGAGTTAACAATGTATATCAAACTTACAAGTTACAACTGGATGATTCTCCCTCATTGCGTAGTATTGGAATTACTGATAAATAAGTTTTTGTTTATTAGCATGAGGCTGGTAAATGATTTATAACAGTTCAATAATAAGCTGACCTGCAAATCATTAAAATATTGGGTAATGATGAGAATTAAATAAGCACACCATCTGTGGGAATTGAAATAAAATAAATAGCCTATGTGTTGCGTGGGAAATATATATGTCAAAAGATTTAAAAGTTTTCATCTCTCACATTACAATTCAAAAAAATTTCAATGTCAAGTGGGTGGTAGCACAACTCAACAACAACAAATCCTTCTTTGTTGCCAGACCAATTTATAAACTCAACTATATCTTTCTTGCAGACTATGAATAATCTTAACTGATTGTCTCCAAGAAGTCAACATTACCCTGCCAAACACATTTTGTGATCCCTTCCCGAACCTTGGAATCACAGACGACATGTTTGGTCTATCACAGGCACGTTGTTGCACACATAACAGACTCACATGAAGACACATTAAAATTTCGGATATGTTTTTTTATTGATAAGAAAAGCAATTTTACAAGGTTAGATAGGTCCAAATTTAAATTTAAGCCATATTATAGCCTCGACTCAAGTTTCGATGGTTTGATTTGAATTGGTTTCTTAATTACACTCGACCAATTTTGGGAGTGAAATTTCGCGACCTGGTTAAATCGGGCTGGTTGATGGGCTAAACTTGAAATGGCAGTATCAAACCGGCCCATGCGCACCCGTCTTTGAAGGAAGGGGTCACTTTCGAATTTAGTCATGACTTCCTCCTCAAGGGTAACGTATGCCTCTATTCCACCAGCCTCTTTGGTGTCCAAGAAGACTGTTAGGTTGTTCAAGGGCAGTGGCGGTATGCCCACCCATGTAGGTCTCCCCCAACCAAAATCGTTATCATAAAGAGGAAATCTGCACAAATTAGTAAAGTTAGACGTCTCCACCTCACCTCTTGTAAAACTATGAGGAAGTGGATTGACTGAAATCAACTCCTCATCACCCTCTTGTAGCCTTTTCATGTAGTCCTTGTCAATCTTGTTTATTTCTTCTCGTACCCGCCTTACCATGCCATAACAAGATTCTTCATCATCTATCTTCATCTTCATCTTCATCATCCCCACCACTTAAAAAGGGAGCAGTCATGGCCAGGCGAAAAATATTTCCAAAAGTATGTCGAGGCAATGGGGGATCAATCAGTGGACGCAGGTTCACAGCATGGATCACTCTATGCACTTGTTGTGGTCATCATCCTTAATAGCTTCCACAAATCGCCTCCATATGAAGGCAGATAAGGTCTCAACGCGCGAAATTGGGGGTTTCATGATCACATCCTTTTCTGATAGGCTTGTGTATTTCTCTCTGAGATCCTCTATGTTAGAGGCACCAAAACACAAACCTCTTAGTTACTTTGTTCTTATCGATAACAGGCTTGGCAATTGCATCACACGTACTAAAATGATTCAAATCCTTTGGTGGGAAGAGCTTAGCTGAGACAAATTCTGGACCCTCCATTTCCACTTGATCGCGATCTCCACGGGCCGTGGCAGCCCAAGTTCTGCTGAACATGAGCATTGATAATCCATTTGCAAGCTTGTGAGTAGTGGACAAACCAATAGCGAAGCCTCCACATTCAAACATATTGAGTTGGACGCCGAGGGCAATTTCATCGTCAGCAATAACATCATCTAGTTGAAATGGGACGAGTTTATTGAGTTCACCAGGGATTGGATTCTCCAAAACATCTCGAACCCGGCAATTGGTTACTTGAGCTTCAAGGTAGGGCACGCCCTCATCATTGCAATCTACAAAATGGTTGTCGAATCTGATCTGTCCGGCAAGTGGATAGTAAAGGGTTAATACCTCGGCTAAGGACTTCTTAAGGTGATTGGATATTTCCATAATGGTGGGTTGTGTCTCGCCATTGAATTCATAGAAGAAGACCACATAGGCGTACACTGGATGATGTGCTTGATCAAGAAAGGAGAAGTGGTAATTGCGAAGATGGTATGGGGTTGGAGAAGATGGCACTACAAAACAGAAGCCCTTTTGCAAGGGCATTTTGTCGTTGCAAAAAGCCTTTTGTCGTCGAAAATACCCTTTTTCGATGGCAAATGTCCGTTGGAAGTCGTTGCTAAAAGGCCGGTTGCAAATACTTCATTTCCGACACCCATGCTTCGTAGCTATTGCTTACATTTCTATCGGAAATGGATTTTTAAAACAACCCTACATATTTATTTCCAACCATACATGTGGTCGTAATTACTTATTTGATTGTCGAAAATAGTTCTTTTGTCGTGATTTCTTGTTTTTGCGAATTCATATCTTTGACCAATGAGTGTCGTCAGAAATACTTTTTCCGACAATGATATATTATTTGTGAGGGCTAGATTTCATCGCAATTATCATTACCGACCAGAAGAGTTTGTGGAAAATATATATTAGCTCGTCGGAAATGAGTATAACAAAATATTTCCGATGGGCAAGTTACGTCGGAAATATATATTTCCAATCACATTTATTCGTCGCAAAGTTTGTCACAAATAGATTAATCCTATCGGAAAATATTTTCAACGAACAAGTGGTCAGAAATATAATTGTTTCGACCCGATTATGTCGTGGGGAATGTTGTCGGAAATATGTAATTATTGTCGGAAAGTATTTCCGATGATAAAGTGTTTGTTGGAAATATGCATTACCGAGAGGGAAATGCGGTCAAACAATGTAATTATTTTATTTTAAAAAATTAATAAAATGAAATTTGAATTATAATATTTGCCAGAAATAGTTTTCTAATCATCCGTATTTAATTGGTAATTAAAAAAAAAATCATACGACACCATACTGTACTAAAATTTTAAGTATTCAATTAAAATTATTCTAGCAAATAGATTAATCTTATCGGAAAATATTTTCGACGAACAAGTGGTCAGAAATATAATTGTTTCGACCCGATTATGTCATGGGGAATGTTGTCGGAAATATGTAATTATTGTCGGAAAGTATTTCTGATGATAAAGTGTTTGTTGGAAATATGCATTACCGAGAGGGAAATGCGGTCGAAAAATGTAATTATTTTATTTTAAAAAATTAATAAAATGAAATTTGAATAATATTTGCCAGAAATAGTTTTCTAATCATCCGTATTTAATTGGTAATTAAAAAAAAAATCATACGACACCATACTGTACTAAAATTTTAAGTATTCAATTAAAATTATTCTAAATAGTTAAAACATAAACAATCCTCATCATCCTTAAAACATATAAGCAATCCGCAAATATATTAAAACCTTGAAATTCAAAATACATATTGTAGCAAAATACAATTGATGTTGCACTACTCGTCTTCGAGGTGAGCATTTGAACAACTTTCTACATTGTCCTGTTGAATAAAAGATAATAATTAATAAGACATAAATCGTTTGAGAATAAAAATAACAAATACAATATTTAACAGTGAGCAAAATATTGAAATGAGAAGAAAAGAGTTCGCCATTGAAGCGGATTGTCTTAAGCGTGCATAAGTATTTGAGTTGTTTTCCCTCATACTTTGAACTGGATCTTTCAATTCGTACAACACACTTTTCAAGTTCTTCACTTCCTCCTTTAATTTCTCATGCTCTTCTTCACGTTCTAAGCATATACGTTTATTACAACCTTGGTCATCTGAGGGATACACATCTTTTGTACTATAGCCACCACCCAATCCAAGGATATGACCGTGACTTGACCCACCAATAACCTCCTTGTATATATCCCAATCATCTACTTCATTCTCGTCTTCCGTTGCAGCAACCTTTTTATTCTCCAGTTTTTCCTTCAATGAAATAGTAGAAATATAAACATGGATATAAAAAAATGCCATGTGAATAAAATTTAAAAAAAAAAAAGAGAAACAAAGTAGGGGCAGCGTACAAAAAGTTCTTTAGCCTTTTCACTTGGCCAACTTTCTTCTCCTCCATTCTTAGGCTTACTTACATGGAACTTTTTGAAACAATCAATTGGACTCGGTTCAGTTCCAGTTCGATCAAGCTATTAAGATTTAAACAATGAAGTTTGTTAGGACCAAATTTGGAAATAACCACAAAAGGAAGTGTCTGCCGCGCAAATCTCACGGCTTGGAGTTCCGGGCCGAGGGGATGTGCGTCGACACGCGGTTTCCTGCTTTTGGGTGCGGTGCGGTTGTGCCCGGGCGTGCCAACACGGTCTACCGTGCGTCGAGTTGGTTGATGGGGATAGAATGGTTAATTGGTGCGCCTGTTTGAACTCGTCTTCTAATCAAACGATTGTAGCCGAGAGAGGAACTAGTCTCGGCTGTTAGGTTCACGGCCTGAACTACA
>NW_018921324.1:64171-88097 GCF_002207925.1 Prunus avium
CAAGGATTCTTGTGAGAATGTCTACGTCTAATCACTCTGTCTTCTGTCGCCAAAACTTGACTTCAGTCACTTCCCACCTTCTCTCATGCATTAAATGCTTATTTGTGGCCAGTGGGTTTGCCGCATTAAACAGGCACTACTTCATTAAATGAAGCATGGGTCCCTGCTATCACGTGATGATCTGACTTTAATATTTCTGGCCGCGATTTTGCTCGGCCTCGGCCTCAGCCTGCAATCGAGGCCGAGATG
Organism: Prunus avium; assembly: GCF_002207925.1. The sequence goes on from NW_018921324.1 coordinate 64,421, forward strand.
AACATGCCTTAGCGTTTTTCTTTTGTCTTCAAGAAGGCAAAGCACCTTGGCGAAACGCTGCGTTTTAGCTTCTCGAGAAAGTGCTAGGGTCGAGAAAAAGGGCTTCTTCGGCCAGTTCATGGCCGTGATTTATTAGGCACAAACAGGAAGTATCAACAAAAAGCAACAACCAAATGGATATTTTTACCTCATCTTTTCTGTACTTTTCCATTGGAATAGAACCTGTGGTATGCACAATTGTGGATTTCGCCCTATATTAGACTTGTTTCTTTTACTTTTATCCTGCATGAAAAAAGTAAATCATAACCTAATATCAACTTAGTGAACCCATATAAGGTATCTATAAATAAACCAAAGCATACATTAGCCAGTCATAACAATATTATTTTAAATTGAGTTTTTACCTGCCATGTAGGCTGCAACCAATGATCAACCAGTTTAGACCAAACATCTTGAGATATCCCTAATGGGCAATGAGTGTATCTATCACCAGTAGTCTTGTATTTCTTAAAAACGCTATTTCTCAATGAGGACATCCAATCGGAATATCACAATTTAATATGTTGTTCGAATACCTCCCTCATCTCTTCTTTTGAGCATGTGTGTTTATATCATGTTGCGTTAAAGCAATCATACAGTAAATCCATTTGAGTTGATGGAAATGTTTTAAATGTTGGCCATGCTCCATCGATAGCCTGATAAAAAAGCACTCCTATAGTTCACACAGCTCCAGTGGTTATAATCCTGAAAATTTAAACCAAATTTAAATAAATAAATAAAAATGAATCTACACAAGAAATGGCTAACTTTGCAGGCCTTATACATTACCTTCCTCTACATATTACAATTGGAGTGCCGTTTCCATCTTTACCCTTAGCCTTCCCTCTACCTTTTTTTATTCCAATAGTTGAACCTAATAAAAAAAATACAAATATTTGAATTACTGGGGAACTTCTACTACAACCAATTTTTCAGTGCGAATCAATGAGGAAATCAATGAAAAACGTGACAAGAATAAAATAAAGAAAAGAATAAGCAAGTGCAATGTTAATGTATATCATGTATGGCTTTTCAAGTGTCATGCCTGTTGCAAATCAGTAAGTATGAGAAGGAGGTGGAGGAGATGACACGACAAGACAAGAATTTGTGGCTGCCATTAGAAGGTAAGTAAATGAGATAGATCATCCCTTAAGCAAAATTTTCAGAGAATCTTTGTTCATTATTTATTTATTTATATAATCAGTCTTAACTGTGCTTTTCTCTTAATTAAATTTTCAAGAAAAGTAGTGGCTTTTCTAGGGGAGCGTCCTTTAAAGATGTGTGTTTATATATTTTAAACCTCATATATATATGTATAAAAAAAATTACCTTTTTCTTGGATTTATAGCGTACAAATTTGGATGTTAGCTTTTTCTTGGATTTTTGGCCGCTTAATCAGCCCAAAAAAAGAGTAGGGCCGAGGAAACACGCCCAAAACTTACCAATATTAGTTTTACCTTACCCTAACAGTTTACATTGGTATTCAACCTTCAACAGCAGCAAAAAGATTAAAAGATAAAAAGACCTCCATAACTTCACACGCTGAAACCCTCTCCACAATATTTCCTACAATCCCAAGGGCCAAAGCTATAGTTCGATGCAGTTACAGAGGCTTAGAAACTATACGAACTATGAGCATTTTGCATTTGAAGTCTTCGATGGTTCCATGGCTTAGTCTTTGATCTTCCAGGTGTGTGTAAAAGTTTGAATTCAATCTACTTTTCTAATATAAAAACATATTTGTCCAGTATCTTCCAGGTGTGTGCCTTTGTTTGCTTTGGTTTATTATATATGAAGTATAAATCTAATGAATTTGAGTGCTGTACAAGGTTTTGACCAAAATTTAGCGTTGGTGTTGCATATGAATTTGTCTCTAATCACTTTTGTTTTCAAATCAGAATTCTGTTCGGTTATTGGCAGTAGAGGGTTGGGCTAGATCAGGATTCTGTTCGGTTATTTCATATCAGGATTCTGTTTTCAGATCAAGATTGTGTGACCCATATTCTTCCTGTCATTGTTAATTTTTCACAGGTATATCATATTTTTGAATGGTATTCCAGACTATAGCCAGCGCCTTTATTGTTTGTTGATGTGCTCTTGCCAATATACATGTCAACTTGCTTTTGACCAGGATAAGTCTTGGCGCGTTCGTTATATGGTTGCAAATCAATTATATGAGCTGTGTGAAGCTGTTGGTCCAGAAGCTACAAGGTAATCATTTTTTTTTGTGGCTTGGCTCTTATTTTGAATGTTGTATTAGTTGGGTTTTGTAATTTATAACTGAATCTACTGTCTGATCTCTCTCTCTCTCTCTCTCTCTCTCTCTCTCTCTCTTGAGGATAGTGATGAAAGTGATAGTGACAATAGTGACAATGATGGACATGATGTGGCTAGTATGGAGCAAGACGATGATATGTATGGTTTAATAGAAGAAGGTTGTTCACAAGATCCAAATGGAGATGCGCACAAGTTTTACAAATTGTTAGAAGAGGCAGAACAACCATTTTACACTGGTTGTGAGTCGTATTCTAATTTGTCTTTTGTTGTGAACTTGATGCATATCAAGCGTATCGGTACTATGAGCAATAAAGCATTTGGTATTTTGCTAACATTGTTGAAAAATGCATTTCCTTTTTGTGAGAAGTTACCTACAACCACCAACGGTGCAAAGAAAATTATTTCAGATTTAGGTCTTCATTATGATAAAATAGATGCATGCAATAATGATTGCATCATTTATTATAAGGAGCATGCAAATGCAACGCAGTGTCCTACATGTAAGCTTTCGAGATAGAAGAGACAAGGAAATGGTAGCAAAAAGAAAGGTAAAAGGGTTCCATGGAAGGTGCTTAGATATTTTCCACTCACACCAAGACTTCAAAGATTATTCATGTCATCCAAGACAGCTGTAGATATGAGGTGGCATTTTAAGGATTGTGTAAAAGATGGAGTGTTGAGGCATCCAGCAGATTCTGAGGCTTGGAAATCGTTTAATCAAATTCATGAGTCATTTGGTGTGGAACCTCGAAATGTAAGACTTGGTTTGGCAACAGATGGATTTAACCCTTTTGGGAACATGAATTTGCACTATAGTATTTGGCCGGTTCTCATTTACCCATATAATCTTCCTCCATGGATGTGCATGAAGGAGCCTTATGTTTTCATGACTTTACTTATTCCTGGGCCCAAGGGTCCATGCCATGACATCGATGCATACATGAGGCCATTGATAGATGAATTGCGAACATTGTGGGAAATTGGTGTTGAAACGTATGATATATATGCAAAGCAGAATTTTCAAATGAGAGCTGCACTTCTTTGGACTATCAATGATTATCCAACATATGCATACATGTCAGGTTGGAGTACGTCTGGGAAATTGGCATGCCCATATTGTGCATCTAATACTTCGCATCGTCGGTTATCTCATGGGTCTAAGACATGTTATTTGGGTCATAGAAGATTTTTACCGTCTGACCACGTATGGCATAATCAACGAAGCCAATTTGATAATACAAGGGAAAGAAGACTTGCACCTAAGAGACCATTTGGTGACGATGTGATAAATGCACTTAGTGAATTAAGAGAAATAACACATGGCAAGGATGGGAAAAAGCATACAATACTTGGGTTTGGAAAAGATCATAATTGGAAAAAACATTCGATATTTTTCCAATTGCCTTATTGGAAAACACTTTTGGTGCGTCACAATTTAGATGTCATGCACATTGAGAAAAATGTATTTGAGAATGTGATTGGCACAATGATGAGCATTGATGGTAAAACAAAAGATTCTTTGAATGCTCATCTTGATCTTCAAGAAATGGGTATAAGACAGAGGTATCATCCAGAAGAAGGAGATAATGGTAAGCTCTATTTTATCCCAAGCGATTATACATTGTCAAATGATGATAACAAAGCTTTATGTCAATGGTTAATGGAGTTGAAAGTTCCAGATGGGTACTTTGGAAATTTATCTCGATGTGTGAATGCTTCAGAACGTAATATTTCTGGTATGAAAACTCATGATTGTCATGTGTTCTTAGAGAGATTACTTCCATTTGTGGCGCGAGATTTATTGCCCAAAGATGTAAGTGAACCTTTAATTGAATTATCGTACTTTTTCAAGGAATTGTGTGCTAAAGTTTTAAGAGAAGATGACTTGAATCTTCTTGACAATCAAATTGTCATAACTTTATGCAAGTTGGAAAAAAAATATTCCCTCCTGCCTTTTTTGACATCATGATTCACCTAACTTGCCACTTGGCATGGGAGGCAAAGGTGGCCGGTCCAGTACAATTCAGGTCGATGTATCCTGTGGAAAGGTAATCTCAATTTTTAGATATTAATTTTATTCACGATTTGTTTAACTGCTAATGTATGATTCTCTAATTTCGGTATTTATGACACAATTAGGTATTTGCATAAACTAAAGACTTATGTTCGTAATAAGGCTCATCCAGAAGGGTCTATTGTCGAAGGTGTCTTGGGAGATGAATGTTTAATATTTTGCTCTCGCTGTTTGCATCAAGTTGAAACTAAGTTTAATAAAAGAGATAGAAACGACGATGGAGGTCAACCGTCATTTGATACATCTCCGTTATCTATTTTCTCAACACCTGGTCGAGCTTTTGGGAAAGGTGTACTTAGAGAAATGAGCATCGAACTTCATAAGGCTGCCACTCATTATGTCTTACAAAATTGTGATGAAGCTTTGCCATTTGTCGAGTAAGAATTCTTCAATACTATAAATTCTTTGTGTATTTAATATGTTACTATTTATTTAGATGTAATATGTCACTGTATTAATTTGAATATAATCATTTCTTATGTATGCAGGGAACATAAGAACATTCTAATCCAATCTAGTGTTTCTAAAAGGGTATGGATAATATTGTATTGGAAAAATTATTGACTATCATAGATGTTTATTTAAAAATATTTTTTCCTTTTTATAGGTCACAGAACTATACAACGATGGTAAAGTTAGTAAGCAAATGCTTTCTTTGGCTCGAGGTCCTGAAAGGCGAGTAACTTATTATCTTGGTTATTATATCAGTGGTTTTAGATTTCATACATTGCAGTGTGATGAGAATAAAAAAACACAAAATAGTGGACTTATGGTTAAGGGAGAGAATTAGATTAACAATGTGCCTTGGTATGGAACCTTAGTAGATATTGTTGAGCTCCGTTACACAGAAGGAAATAAAGTTGTATTGTTAATTGTGATTGGTATGACACAACACGAAAAGGAACAGGTTACAAGATAGATCGTTATGGAATAATCACTGTTAATACTGCACACAAGCTAAATACTCAAGAGTCATTCGTACTAGCAACCCAAGCAACCCAAGTTTTTTATGTGAAGGGGGTTAAAAATAAAATTTGGAGTTTTGTAGTGGAAACAAATCCAAGAAATGCTTATGAGATGACTAATGATGAGATTGAGCCATATACCAAGAAGCAGAGACTCAAAGTCAAAGCATGCATGTCATCCAAAATGATGTTGAAGACAATGAAATTGATTGGAAGAAGGGATGTGATTCAACTTACAACTATGGGATGAGTTGTTATGTAATTGTGATTGTCTTTTTTTTTTTTGTAATCATCTATTTTTTTTAATTGGCTATTTTTAGTTATTTATTTTGGAGTGTGATTGGTTATTATCAATCAAATTTTTTTTACTTATTATAATGGGAAATTGACATTCAAATGTTTTTCCTAGAGGACATATTTCTCCTCGAAAATAATCAAACAATTCAGACGAAAGGAGAATCCCTCGGAAATATTCAAGCAATTCCGACGGAATAAGAAGCCCCTCGGAAATAGTCAATCAGTTCCGATGGAATGGGAAAGCCTTCGGAAATAATCATCTTATTTCCATCAAACATACTTTTGGTTGTTCATAAAGTTGGCGCCAAGTCTTCCCGCCAAATAAATTACATTTCTGACGATAATCGAGACTTTTTCCTAGGGTATTTCCTTTGTCGGAAATAAATTTCAAGCTCGTGACATATTTCCAACGGACAACATTTTTTGGTTGGAAAAAACACTACTACCGAGGGAATTTCGGGGCCCTTGGAAAATGTTGGTCGGTAATGACCCTTATTTTTGTAGTGTGGTTTGATAATCTCTTTGGAGATTACTTCCACTTCAACATTCATTTTTCTCTCTAATATGTTTTTTGTTCTCACTTCTGTGTGGTTGTTATACTTTGCATGACCTACTGTAATTGAATTTATACAGGCAATAGACTGACAGAGAAGTCTTTGTTTAAGGATCTTATCACCACTACTAGTGCAAACAATTTGAACACTTGTGAAAACAATTTCAATATTGGCTAATGAGTATGAATTAAATATTCAGATGGATCCAAAAATTTATACAAATTTAAAAGAGTCGGCCACTATATAATATTTTAATATAATATATTTAATTATTTAATTATATATTATTTTTATTCAATAATATGTGAAAATTATGTGCATAATACGTGAATTTTGTGTGTATTATTGAAAATTTTATGAAAAAACATGTGTATTAAACATGAAAAATATGTACATACGTGTGTTGTATGTTTGCTTTTTTTTTTAAATGTGTATTTTACCGATTCTTTAAGACGTGTACGAAAAACGAAAGTATTATTGAAAAATACATACATACGTGTATAATACGAGTATTAAACGGGAAAAGACTAAATTCTTTATACTAGTAATAACTTTGAAAAAGTAAAAAATCAAAAGGGGACAATACAGACTCGGGTAATGGTCTAATAGTAATGGATAATGCTCTAAACTACTCTTATCGTAAACGAAAATTAGGGAAAAAAATTCGGAAAAAAAAGAATATAAGTAGTAGTTTAATTATCACAAAGTGTTGAAACGATTAGTTATATTATTGGGCAGCAATTAAGGATTAAATCATTACACATGGGACACGTACGTACCCAAAAATATATATGTGCAAATGGGATTGCCTAATAGTATAGAATTGACCTTTGAGGATTTTAAATAGAGCCCATGCGTTGCGTGGGAAAAATATAATCTTTATATATATTGTGATCCAGATCTTCTAAATCTTTATATATATATTCTTTGAATTTGCCCTTGAAAATGATAACGGGCCCTTAAGTTGTGAAAAAATGAGTTAATAAAGTATATTAAACTTACAAGTTACAACTGGATGATTCTCACTTATTGCGCCATCATGGGATTACTGATAAATAAGTATTTGTTTAAGGCTGGTGAATGATTAATAGGAGTTCAATAATCCTCCGCTGACCTGCAAACCATTAAAATATTGGGTAATGATGAGGAATTAAATAGGCACACCATCTGTGGGAATTTAAAAGTTTTCATCTCTCACATCACAATTCAAAAGTTTTTCAATGTCAAGTGGGTGGTAGCACAACTCAACAACAACAAATCCTTCTTTGTTGCTAGACCAATTTATAAACTCAACTATATCTTTCTTGCAGACTATGAATAATCTTAACTGATTGTTTCCAAGCAGTCAATATTAGAACCGCAGACGACATGTTTGGTCTATCACAGGCACGTCGTTGCACACATAACAGACCCACATGAAGACACATTAACATTTCGGATATGTTTTCTTATTGATAAGAAAAGCAATTACAAGGTTAGATAGCCCCAAATTAAAATTTAAGCCATATTATAGCCTCGACCTGAGTTTCGATGGTTTGATTTGAATTGGTTTCTTAATTATACTCGACCGATCTTGGAAGTGAAATTTCTCAACCTGGTTAAATCGGGCTGGTTGATGAGCTAAACTTGAAACGGCAGTATCAAACCTGCCCGTGCAGACCCATCTTTGAAGGAAGGGGTCACTTTCGAATTTAGCCATGACATGCTGATCCGCCAGGGTAACGTATGCCTCTATTCCGCCAGTCTCTTTGGTGTCGACGAAAACTATTAGGTTGTTCAAGGGTAGTGGCTGTATGCCCACCCATGCCGGTCTCCCCCAACCAAAATCCATATCATAGAGGGGAAATCTGCACAAACTACTGAAGTAAGACGTAACTACCTTCCCTCCAGATCTAATAGAACTTTGAGCAAGTCGGTTCATGAATTTGAAGTGCTCATCACCCTGTTGTAGCCTTTTCACGTAGTCCTTGTCAATCTTACTTATTTCTTCTCGTACTCGCCTCACCATGCCATGACAAGATTCTTCATCTTCATCATCATAATCATCATCCCCACTACTGCTAATCATGAAAAAATGACAAATATTTCCAAATGAATTTTGCGGCAATGGTGGATCAATCCTGGGGCGCAGGTTCACAGTCTGGATCACCATATGCAACTTATTCTCATCATCAATATTTTGATCAGGATCACCCTTGGTAGCTTCCACAAATCTCCTCCATATGAAAGCTGATAAGGTCTCAACGCGTGATGGGCGTCTCTCATTGTTTTCCAAGCCTGTATATTTTTGTCTGAGATCCTCTATCGCAGAGGCATCGAACATGAACCTCTTTGTTACTTTGTTCTTGGTGATACCGGCGTGCGAGTAATACCCATTCATCTCCTTGGGTGGGAAGAGTGTGGCTGAAACAAACTCCGGATGCTCTACTTTGGCTTCAAAATTATCATTTTCTCCGCAGGAAATGGCAGCCCAAGTTTTGGTGAGCATGAGCATAGATAGTCCATCTGCGAGCTTGTGGGAAACGCTTAGACCAATGGCAAAGCCTCCACATTCAAACATGTTGAGCTGGACACCTAGGGCAAATTCATTATGATCATGTGGCTCAAAGGGGACAAATTTCTGGAGGTCATCAGGGACCGGATCATTGAGAAAATCACAAAGCTGGCAGTTGGGTTTTACTTGACCTTCAAGGTAGGGTATTCCCTCGTCATTGCAGTCTACAAAATGGTTCTCGACTCTGAGTCGGCCGGCTAGTGGGTAGAAAAGGGTTAAGACCTCGGATAAGGACTTCTTAAGGTGTTTTGATATTTCAGTAATGGTGGGCGGGGTCTTGCCATTGAATTCATAGAAGAGGACCAAGGAGGTATAAATTGGGGGATTTATTTGATCAAGAAAGGAAAACTGATGACGTCGAAGATGTTTAGGGGTTGGAGAAGATGGTTTGATGATCTCCTTGGAGATTATTTCCACTTCAACCTTCATTATCTCTGGCTAATGTATTTGGTTTGATTGTGGTTCTCACTTCTGTGTATCGTCATGGGATTTATCCAAGTATTTTTTTAATGTAGCTAGAGGCGGATAAATTATTAATAATAATTCAATAAGTGGCCACTATTAAGATAATTATATTATCGGCCATTTGTGAGAATTAAAATAAAACAAATAATAAAGTCAATGAGGTCTAGTCTAGTGGAAAATAGCATTGATTTGCAGATTAGTGGTCTCAGGTTCGAACCCTCACGGCACCTTAGTAGTGTGCGTGTGTGAAACCCCCTTCTCATGTAGTTTGGACTATTGCTTGTACTAAATGCCCATGTTTTGCGTGGGAATATGAACTTTATATATAATGTGACCCTAATTTTTTTTATCGAAACTTCTGTGTGGTTGTTATACTTTGCATGCCCTACTGACAGAGAAGTCTTTGTTTAAGGATCTTATCACCACCACTAGTGCAAACAATTTGAACACTAGTGAAAACAATTTAAATATTGGCTAATGATTATGAATTATATATTCAGATGGATCCAAAAATTAATGCAAATTTAAATGGGGTTGGGCTTGCCCAATAAAAAGAGTCAGCCAAGCCTCTATGCCATCCTCTTGTCTTCTATCGGGATAGCTCGATAGAATCTTCAAGGGTAAGGTCCAAGTATATATTAAAAACGTATAGCCGCGCGGCTACACTATTTATTAAAAAAAAAAACCAAGTATAGCCGCTCGGCTATACTCTTAATTTAAAAAAAATAAAAAACCCTACCTATACTCGTTTAATATATTATATTTTCACAGTATAGCGCGGTTATACTCGTTTAATATATTATATTTTCAAAGGATAGCCGCGCGGCTATACTATTTTATTTTTATTTTTTAAAAGAAGGCTGCCGAAGCATTTTTGAAATTTTGTGGCCTACTTCCATTAGTTTATAATTTATAGTTATTAATTTACTAGTTTCAACATATCAAAAACATATATTGAAAAGAGAGAAATTTATAGTTATTAATTTACTAGTTTCAACATATCAAAAACATATATTGAAAAGAGAGAAATTTATAGTTATTAATTTGCTAGTTTCAATATGGAATGTTTGCCTTTGATTTATCTCGTTCTCTTGAATGCTACTAAATAATGTTATCGCAACCATTATTTAACTAAAACAATTTTTTCTTCTTTAACTAAAACAATATAAAATAAAATTTAAAAAAAAACTCAGGAATCAACCAATCATTGGCACCAGTTGCTCCCCATTCACGCGATTTTATATTAACAAAAACGATAAGTCTGCCATAAAAATGCGAATCTAAACAAGTTTGATGGCTCTTACCTTCCCTAGGGGAACAAAATAGAGCTAAGTACCAATATAGCCTATAGCTCCTCCAATTTTCTTCCACAGCCCAGACAACCCAGAATTTTTTTGTTTGTGCTTCCAAATTAAATTATAACTCAAAAACATGTGTGTTGCATAATATGAATAATCTTGAATCATTGTTTCCCAGCTAAGCCTACAAGGTTCAAATCAAGCTTACATGGCAAACCCATTTTGGTGACAGGAGCATTAACATGCATCAGAAAGATTGATGATCATCTACCGACCCTCTAACAATGTAGTGCTGAAATTATTTTCTGACAAATCACGTGCCCTTGACAGATCATCAGGGAGAGTTCGTTCGGTGTAAAAACCAGGCTGCTTTGGTGGACGCAATGCAACCTCACTGCTCAGCATTAGAACCACAGATGACGTGCTGGGTCTATCTTCAGGTACTTGTTGCACGCATAACAGAGCCACATGAAGACACCGTAACACTTCGGATATGGTGCACGAATCGCTTAGCAACTTATCGATCAGTTCCAGTGGCATATTTTGGATCCATAGTGTCCAAGCCTAAAACAAATTAATACATGTGTTAGTAGGTTGGATTTCATGTCCCTATCCCTCCATGTACACAACAAATGGAGAATTGTTACTTGCATACCCGATATACTAGTATACTTTAAATGGCAGGCCATTTGAGGAGGTGTTTTGAGGATTGCACCATCAAAATAAAATAGTTTCTGTACTTACATGTCGAAGAAGGTTAAGATGGTGATCTGGATGCCAAAATCCTCTGTTCTTCTGCCTACTCAGTATCTCTAGCAGTACAACACCAAAGCTAAATACATCTGATTTCGTCGAGAAAATTCCATCTACTGCATATTCAGGAGGCATATAGCCACTGGGGAATGAAATTGCAGTGAGAAAGAATTTCAAATGCAGTAGAGCGCAAAATTCAACCATAAAATAAGTTTTAGCAAACTTACTATGTTCCAACAACTCTATTAGTATTGGCTTGACTTTGATCGCCACCAAATATTTTGGCCAGGCCAAAGTCAGAAATCTTTGGGTTCATATTATCATCAAGCAAAATATTGCTAGCTTTCAGATCTCTATGGATAATCCTTCATCTAGAGTCTTGGTGAAGATAAAGAAGTCCTCGAGCAATTCCATCAATAATGTGGAAGCACTTAGGCCAGTCGAGCAATTTCGCTCTTTCCTGGTCTGAAAAAATTTGAAGAATGTTAATTAGTTCAGTGCCACATTGAATTTCAGTAAAATAAGTATATAAGGGGAGGATGATATGATTCAAAATCTATCTGGTTCAATTGGGAGAGGAACATACCAAAAATAAAGAAATCCAAGCTTCTGTTGGCCATGAATTCATATATTAAGATTTTTTCATCATCTTGAGTGCAACAACCAAGAAGCTTTACAAGATTGCAGTGCTGAAGTTTGGCTATCAATATAACTTCATTTTTGAACTCCCTCATTCCTTGTCCAGAATCCTTTGAAAGCCTCTTTACTGCAATTTCATTCCCTCCTATCAATGTACCTTATGGATTGGATCATCATTTAGAAAAGTCAAAAGTTTTGTTTTACAAAATAGCTCAACTTTACACCCAAAAATAATCCAAATTTTAGTTAAATTAATTTATCTTACCTGGTATACGGGTCCAAACCCGCCTTCTCCCAGCTTGTTTCTGCTTGAAAAGCTGTTGGTGGCATGAACTATCGTGTTCAAGTCATATAATGGCAACTCCATGTCTTCCCGGTCTTCTCCAAGGTAATCCTTTCTTCTGGCTACTGAAACAGTAGGAGATCTCTTCAGCAAGATGTGGACAGTTGCACTTATGAAATTAATGCTAACCCCTATCTAATGAATTTTTCATAGTAAAGGTTCTTTTAATTTCATTTTTTGTGCCAGAATCTTGCAGTCATCTATTTAACATGATCAATTCCTTGTCTGAGAAATTTACCTTGATTTCTCAGTTTCTTCTTTCGTATATACAAGATAAACCCCACTATTAGCATTCCCACTAGAAAAAGTAAGGAGCTGATTACAATTCCAGCTTGTGTTTTCTTGTTGAACTTCCTCTTTTTCTCAATATCATCTGAAAGATCACAAGTGTAATATAATAAGCATGTCATTTGGAGAGCAAACTTTCATGTTGCACTTATTTTAGCATGCATTGCATAACTGTAGATTAAGCACCATGGCCAACAGCAGAGACAGCCAAACAACACTTTTGGTTTTCATGGTATTACTTTTGGGTAGAAGAACAAGTATCTGTTCCTCATTATGGGCCGGATCTAGGAAATGCTCTAGTTTTACCGAATTTCTAATAACTACTGCCTCTCAACAACACCACCACAAACCCCCCCCCCCCCCCCCCCCCCCCCTTGGAAGGTTCTTATGTCAGTGAGGTCTCCAAACCAAAGCAAGCAGCCACTTCCTCCATCCCTGATATCTAAATTTGCATATGACGTACATGAGCAGTTTTCCAAACATAATCCCTTGCATTCCTTGAGGCTCTTCCTCTTATCAAACCACGAGGAAGATGTGTCCGGCAATTTAAAGCTAGTGTATTTAAAGAAGCCATCATTATAGCTGCAAGATAATGGAGTATTTCGAATACACCCATCAGACCAATTCTGTGAATTCCATTGTTCTGGCGATTTTGGTATAAATCCCTTCAGGCATGTACATACGGGAGCATTACCGATGTTGCAGCTAGAATATGAACCACAGAAAGCATAAATTTCACACTGGTCTTGTTGGGTTGAAAAGAATGGTTCCCAACTATGTGTGTTTTCAATCCATGTGAACCACAGTGCAATGCCAAATGGGTTCAATGTATATCGTGAGGGCATAGACTTGTTTAGGAGTCTGTACTCATAATAAACCTCATCCTTATTCAAGAAAAATTCAAACTCAGATAGTGGGTTTGGTCGACTGATAGATCCTGTTAATCGAAGGCCGTTCCATGAACCTGATCTAGTTTGTATCTTAGCTCCCTTCATAACAACAAGTTGTGGTAAACCATGAGGAGTCATCCCTAGTGAAAACTCTCCTCGAGCAGGATTTTCTGTGCTCTTCCAAGACGAAACATACCTTTCAAAACCAGTAATGAAGTCCCATCCAAGCTTCATTTCTGGTAGGAATGTATCACAAGGATAATCAAAACTCTGCCACAGGAAGTTATCAGGGTTAGTTTCGTCTGCATCTTTCACAACAAGATTTCCCGAATCCAACAGTTGTAATACTGGATTATCTGCAGTTTTTGATGAGTTGGATGACCATACAATGCCGTTTGAGCTATTGAGAAGGACTAGAACTCCTTGATCAGTGACCTTTAAAACTCCTGAAGAATCATCAAGTGGTGTTTCTCTGTTGGCTACCCATACAACTATCTCTTTAGAAATAGTGTACCATATCCCCAAGTATTGGCCTTTGACTTTACCAGGGCTGAAGAATCCCAGTTGAAAGGTTCCACCTGCTGAAACTAGAGTTTGATCGCCTCTAATATATTGATTTGGAGAGATAGTGTCTAGTGTATTTGTAGTGGAGGTTCTCACAAAGGAGAATAATAACGAGCACACAAAAAGGGTTCTCAAGGCAATATTCGGATCAGAATGCATAACTTTAGTGAACAAAAGCAATACATAACATACATGCAGAGAAGTTGGAAGAAGTAAAATGGAAGATCTCAAGCGTTCGATTGGCTATAAGCTTGTTTGGTCTCTATGGATACTATTTAAAAGTAAGCCTCAAAAGGCCCTATCCTCTCTGTCCAGCTTTACCTGGAGATGAACTTCTGTTTGCGTTCTACATATTAATACAACAGTCATTGAGGATACTTCAACCTGGTATATCTCAATTTTCTTAAATCTAATTGAAACTTAAGATGCAATATGTTAACTATTGACAACTATTAATATGATTATGGCTTTCTTCCTTCAACCTGTGTGTCAAGTTTCAGGGCTATTAAGTCTTTTGTTAGGCTTGGATTTCTTTAATGACAGGGCAACTTGGTTTAAAAAAACTTGGTCTCAGCAAAAGATACTCATAAATTAATACACATGTTGGTCACAAGAGGAAGACTCAGTGCAGTTGACAACCCATAAATTGACTAAAACAAAAGAAATAGATTGTCAAGAAGCCTTACCGAGCAAGAAAAAGACCTCTCCCCCAGCTTCCATGAAGCTTCACTTGTGTCTCTGAAAATCCAACGTCTTTCAGTAAATATATTGATCATTCCAACCTCTAACATCTAAGATCACCATCATGTCAGGTCCTTCAATGGCCCAATTCAAAGCCAGGATGAGTAAACGAGTCAGTCATGTTTGTGATTGCCAAGCAGAGACAAAACTTGAAATCGAAAATTCGATTAATGTTGAAAAATGAAAGCTTTTTCTTCGAAAACATTACTTCTAGAGCAGAAACTGTTGCATGACAGAGCAAGCAATCCACCTATGTTAAGCACAACCTTCACATGCATACTTGCTCTGCCCATAACAATTTCAGCTTTGGAAATAATGTTTCCAAGCAAGCTTTTGTTTTTCCCATCACAACCTTGTTCATATGAAAAAGATGAGCTTAGCAGTTAGCTGGTGTCATCAAAATCTGAAATTCAACTAAGCTAAATAAAGTCACAATAAAATTTCATCAGCATTCAAGTATATGTGTAATATACTAGTATCTACCAAGACTAAAATTTTGTCTACTAGACAAACCGTTGCTATGACTTTTGCATTTTCTGTATGTGAACAGCAATGACAAAGGGTCGCCATGTTTAATTCAACTTGCATATTCTTTTAGAAAGATACGAAAAAGACTCATTGGTTGACAAAACTGATCAAAACTTGAGCATATTCACACTGCATCATCAGTTCGTTTCTAATGTTTTTGCTTTGAACACACATGAAAAAGTCACATAAGTTTTTCTCTCACATTTTTCTGTCAACCAAGGAAACACAAATTCAGACCACATTGAAAACCTTATCAAATGGTTAAAAGAGTATTTATCCATGATTTAAAAGCTACCCATCAACATATCTCATCTCACCTGAGCCTTAGGTTCTTGTAATTTTACTGTAATTCCGAGAATTTGCGACGTGCCCGTCACGTGTTCGACCAAATTCCTGAACCAGACTGGCGAGCACGGACAACATGAATCCATAAAGCTTTACACTTTGAGCGCTGAGATCTGGTGTTCTACTTCTAGGGTTGGATTATTATGCCATATATAGCATCAATATATTTTTAATTGCATAGATTTTTTTAAAAAATATTTTTTCTTCTTTAATTAAGACTGTAAAATACTCGGGAATCAACCAATCATTGGCACCAGTTGCTCCCTATTGCAGGATTTTATATCAACAAAAACAATAAGTCTGTGCTATTTTTTAATTGCATAGATTATTTTTTTCTAAATAATACTCGGGAATCAACCAATCATTGGCACCAGTTGCTCCCCATTACAGGATTTTATATCAACAAAAACAATAAGTCTGTGCCATAAAAATACGAATCTAGACAAATTTTATGGCTGTTGACTTCTCTGGGGGAGCAAAACAGAGCTAAGAAAAATAACAGCAAGCCTATAGCTCCAAATTAACTTATAACTCAATAACATGTGTGTTGCTCAATATGAATAATCTTAAGTCAATGTTTCGCATCTAAGCCTACAAGGTTCAAGTCAAGCTTACATGGCAAACACATTTTGGTGATGGTACACAGGAGCATTAATAGGCACCAGAAAGATTGAAGATCATCTACCGAGCCTCTAACAATGTAGTGCTGAAATTATTTTCCGACGAATCACGCACCCTTGAAGGATCATCAGGTAGAGTTCGTTCAGTGTAAAAACCAGGCTGCTTTGGTGGAGGCAATGCAACCTCACTGCTCAGCATTAGAACCACAGATGACATGCTTGGTCTATCTTCAGGTACTTGTTGCACACATAACAGAGCCACTTGAAGACACCGTAACACTTCGGATATGGTGCACGAATCGCTTAGCGACTTATCAATCAGTTCCTGTGGAATATTTTGGATCCATAGTGTCCATGCCTAAAACATATTAAGACATATGTTATGTTAGCAGGTTAGGTTTCATGTCCCTATCCCTCTATGTACATAACAAAAGGAGAATTGTTACTTACATACCCTCTATAATAGTATACTTTAATTGGCAGGACATTGGAGGAGGTACTTAAGACGATTGCACCATCAAAATAAAATAGTTTTTGTACTTACATGTCCAAGAAGGTTAAGATGGTGATCTGGATGCCAAAATCCCCTGTTCTTCTGCCTACTCAATATCTCTAACAGTACAACACCAAAGCTAAATACATCTGATTTCGTCGAGAAAATTCCATCTACTGCATATTCAGGGGGCATATAGCCACTGGGAAATGAAATTGCAGTAAGAAAGAATTTCAGAAACAGCAGAATGAAAAATTCAACCATAAAATAAGTTCAAGCCTTACTATGTTCCAACCACTCTTTTTGTATTACCCCGACTTTGATCGGCACCAAATATTCTGGCCAGGCCAAAGTCAGAAATCTTTGGGTTCATATCATTATCAAGCAAAATATTGCTAGCTTTCAGATCTCTATGGATAATCCTTAATCTAGAGTCTTGGTGAAGATAAAGAAGTCCTCGAGCAATTCCATCAATAATGTGGAAGCACTTAGGCCAGTCGAGCAATTTTGCTCTTTCCTGGTCTGAAATTTTTTTAAGCATGTTAATTAGTTCAGTACCACATTGAATTTCAGTAGAATAAGTATATAAGGGGAGGATGATATGATTCAAAAGCTATGTGGTTGAGTTAGGATAGGAACATACCAAAAATATAGAAATCCAAACTCCTGTTGGCCATGAATTCATATATTAAGATTTTTTCGTCATCTTGAGTGCAACAACCAAGAAGCTTTACAAGATTGCGGTGCTGAAGTTTGGCTATCAGTATAACTTCATTTTTGAACTCCCTCATTCCTTGTCCAGAATCCTTTGAAAGCCTCTTTACTGCAATTTCTTTCCCTCCTATCAATGTACCCTACGGAATGGATCATCATTCAGAAAAGCCAACTTGACACAAAAGTAATCTAGTTTTAGTTGAATTACTTTATCTTACCTGGTATACTGGTCCAAAACCACCTTCTCCCAGCTTGTTTCTGCTTGAAAAGCCATTAGTGGCATGAACTATTGTGTTGAAGTCAAATAGTGGCAACTCTCTGTCTTCCCGATCTTCTCCAAGGTCATCCTTTTTTCTGACTACTGAAACAGTAGGAGATCTCTTCAGCTAGATGTGGACAGTTGCACTGATGAAATTAATGTTAACCCCTATCTAATGAATTTTTTATAGTAAAAATACTTTTGATTTAGTGTTTTGTACCAGAATCTTGCAATTGTCTATTTAACATGATTAAGTCCAAGTCTGAGAAATTTACCTTGATTTCTGAGTTTCTTCTTTCGTATATACAAGATAAACCCCGCTATTAGCATTACCACTAGAAAAAGTACAGAGCTGATTACAATTCCAGCTTGCCTTTTCTTGTTGAACTTGCTCTTTTTCTCAACATCATCTGAAAGATCACAAGTGTAATATAATAAGCACGTCATTTGGAGAGCAATTTTTCATGTTGAAGTTAATTGAGATTCCAATATTACTTTTTTTTATAGATAAAACAATGGATTATGCCAGATTAGCTCGTGCACAAACATCCACAACCCTAAAAGAGGGGATCAACACATTCCTGGGGCCCCCGCCCGTCCCCTTGATCATAATTTCATTAATAGACAAGAAACAAAAAGAAAACAAGAATAGCAGGGGGAACTAACCAAAACCCTGCAGAAAAGAAAGACAGTGATACAAAGGCACATCAACATGCTGACCCAAGAAACCAAAACTCTGAAAGAGTAAACAAAAAGAGACTAAGTAAAATGGTAATTGGGCATGCCCAGCCAGTCCCGATGACAAAAAGACAAAATAAAAGAAGGTGCAGTGTCCAACCATGTGAAACCAGAGCCTAGTGCATCGTGATTATGGCCTACAGCTGAGACAACCAAACAACACTTCTGGTTTTCATGGTATTACTTTTGGGTAGAGGAACAAGTATCTGTCCATGATTATGGTCCGGATATAGAAAATCCTCTAGTTTTACCGACCTGCTTATAACTACTACCTCCTCAACCCCCTCCAAAAATAAAAAATAAAGACAAAAAAGAACTCATTTCCCCTGACCTAAGAAAATAAGTGATAATGTTATATATTATTGGAAAGAAGAACAAAAGTAAGATCAGACAAAATTCTAAAAGCTACCTAGTTCTGAAGAAGCCAGCCGTATATAGAGGTCTTGAGAATCAGATGGCAAGGCTCTTATGTCAATGAGGTTTCCAAACCAAAGCAAGCAGCCACTTCCTCCATCCCTGATATCTAAAGTTGCATATGCTGTACATGAGCAGTTTTCCAAACATAATCTCTTGCATTCCTTGAGGCTCATGCTCTTATCAAACCATGAGGAAGACGTGTCTGGCAATTTAAAGCTAGTGTATTTAAAGAACTTATCTTTATAGCTGCAAGCTAATGGAGTATTTCGAATACACCCATCAGACCAATTTTGTGAATTCCAATGTTCTGTCGATTTTGGTATAAATCCCTTCAAGCATGCACAAACGGGAGCATTACTGGTGTCGCATCTAGAATATGCACCACAGAAGGCATAAATTTCACACTCATCTTGTTGGGTTTGAAAGAAGGGTTCCCAACTATGTGTATTTTCAATCCATATGAACCACTGTGCAATGCCAGATGGGGTCAATACATATCTTGAGGGAATAGACCTGTTTAGGAGTCTGTACTCATAATAAACCTCATCCTTACTTAAGAAAAATTCAAACTGAGATGGGCTTGATCGTCTCATAGATCCTGTTAATTGAAGGCCGTTCCATGAACCTGATCTAGTCTGTATCTTAATTCCCTTCATAACAAAAAGTTGTGGTAAACCGTGAGGACTCATCCATAGGGAAAACTCTCCTCGAGCAGGATCTTCTGTGCTCTTCCAACACGAAACATACCTGTCTAAACCAGTAACGAAGTCCCAACCAAGCTTCATTTCTGGTAGGAATGTGTCACAAGGATAATCAAAACTCTGCCACAAGAAGTTATCAGGGTTAGTTTCGTTTGCATCTTTCACAACAAGATTTCCCGAATCCAATAGTTGTGATACTGGATTATCTACAGTTCTTGATGAGTTAGATGACCATACAATGCCGTTTGAGCTATTAAGAAGGACTAGAATTCCTTGATCAGTGACCTTCAAAACTCCTGAAGAATCATTAAGTGGTGTTTCTCGGTTGGCTACCCATACTACTATCTCATTAGAAATGGTGTACCATATCCCCAGGTATCGGCCTGTCAATTTACCAGGGCTGAAGAATCCCAGTTGAAAGGTTCCACCTGCTGAAACTAGAGTTTGATCATCTCTAATATATTGAT
Source organism: Prunus avium (assembly GCF_002207925.1). The sequence continues at coordinate 84,444 of NW_018921324.1, forward strand.
TTGGAGAGATAGTGTCTAGTGTATTTGTAGTGGAGGTTCCCACGAAGGAGAATAATAACGAGCACATAAAAAGGGTTCTCAAGGCGATATTCTGATCAGACTGCATAACTTCAGTGAAAAAAAAGCAATACATAACATATATGCAGAGAAGTTGGAAGAAGTAAATTGGAAGATCTCAAGCGTTCGATCGGCTATATGCATTCTACATATTAATACGACAGTCATAGAGGATACTTCAACCTGGTATATGTCAATTTTCTTCAGTTCACAGAATGCTTCTATTATACAGTCTAGATTGCCAATCAAATTGAAATTTAAGATGCAATATGTCTACTATTGACAATTGTTAATATGATTATGGCTTTCTTCCTTCAACCTGTGTGTCAAGTTTCAGGGCTATTAAGTCTTTTGTTAGGCTTGGATTTCTTTAATGACAGGGCAACTTGGTTTAAAAAAACTTGGTCTCAGCAAAAGAAACTCATAAATTAATACACATTTTGGTCACAAGAGGAAGACTCAGTGAAGTTGACAACCCATAAATTGACTAAAACAAAAGAAATAGATTACCGAGCAAGAAAAAGATCTCATTGGTTGACAAAACTGACTCATTGGTTGACAAAACTGATCAAAACTTGAACATATTCACACTGCAACATCAGTTCGTTTCTAATGTTTTTGCTTTGAACACACATAAAAAAGTCACATAAGTTTTTCTCTCACATTTTTCTGTCAACCAAGGAAATGTAAATTCAGACCACATTGAAAACCTTATCAAATGGTTAAAAGAGTATTTATCCATGATTTAAAAGCTACCCATCAACATCTCTCATCTCACCTGAGCCTTAGGTTCTTGTAATTTTACTGTAATTCCGAGAATTTGCGACGTGCCCGTCACGTGTTCGACCAAATTCCTGAACCAGACTGGCGAGCACGGACAACATGAATCCATAAAGCTTTACACTTTGAGCGCTGAGATCTGGTGTTCTACTTCTAGGGTTGGATTATTATGCCATATATAGCATCAATATATTTTTAATTGCATAGATTTTTTAAAAAAATATTTTTTCTTCTTTAATTAAGACTGTAAAATACTCGGGAATCAACCAATCATTGGCACCAGTTGCTCCCCATTACAGGATTTTATATCAACAAAAACAATAAGTCTGTGCCATAAAAATACGAATCTAGACAAATTTTATGGCTGTTGACTTCTCTGGGGGAGCAAAACAGAGCTAAGAAAAATAACAGCAAGCCTATAGCTCCAAATTAACTTATAACTCAATAACATGTGTGTTGCTCAATATGAATAATCTTAAGTCAATGTTTCCCAGCTAAGCCTACAAGGTTCAGGTCAAGCTTACATGCCAAACACATTTTTTTGACGGTTCACAGGAGCATGAATAGGCACCAGAAAGATTGAAGATCATCTACCGAGCCTCTAACAATGTAGTGCTGAAATTATTTTCCGATGAATCATCCCAAACGTTTTTGTTTGTGCCGTAGGAACTGCTCCAAATTAACTTATAACTCAATAACATGTGTGTTGCTCAATATGAATAATCTTAAGTCAATGTTTCCCAGCTAAGCCTACAAGGTTCAGGTCAAGCTTACATGCCAAACACATTTTTTTGACGGTTCACAGGAGCATGAATAGGCACCAGAAAGATTGAAGATCATCTACCGAGCCTCTAACAATGTAGTGCTGAAATTATTTTCCGATGAATCACGCACCCTTGAAGGATCATCAGGTAGAGTTCGTTCGGTGTAAAAACCAGGCTGCTTTGGTGGAGGCAATGCAACCTCACTGCTCAGCATTAGAACCACAGATGACATGCTTGGTCTATCTTCAGGTACTTGTTGCACGCATAACAGAGCCACATGAAGACACCGTAACACTTCGGATATGGTGCACGAATCGCTTAGTGACTTATCAATCAGTTCCTGTGGAATATTTTGGATCCATAGTGTCCATGCCTAAAACATATTAAGACATTTGTTATGTTAGCAGGTTAGGTTTCATGTCCCCGTCCCTCTATGTACATAACAAAAGGAGAATTGTTACTTGCATACCCTCTATAATAGTATGCTTTAATTAGCAGGCCATTGGAGGAGGTACTTAGAGGATTGAACCATCAAAATAAAATAGTTTTTGTACTTACATGTCCAAGAAGGTTAAGATGGTGATCTGGATGCCAAAATCCCCTGTTCTTCTGCCTACTCAATATCTCTAACAGTACAACACCAAAGCTAAATACATCTGATTTTGTCGAGAAAACTCCATCTACTGCATATTCAGGGGGCATATAGCCACTGGGAAATGAAATTGCAGTAAGAATTTCAGAAACAGTAGAACGAAAAATTCAACCATAAAATAAGTTCAAGCCTTACTTACTATGTTCCAACCACTCTTTTTGTATTACCCCGACTTTGATCGGCACCAAATATTCTGGCCAGGCCAAAGTCAGAAATCTTTGGGTTCATATCATTATCAAGCAAAATATTGCTAGCTTTCAGATCTCTATGGATAATCCTTAATCTAGAGTCTTGGTGAAGATAAAGAAGTCCTCGAGCAATTCCATCAATAATGCTGAAGCACTTAGGCCAGGTAAGCAATTTCGCTCTTTCCTGGTCTGAAATTTTTTTAAGCATGTTAATTAGTTCATTACCACATTGAATTTCAGTAGAATAAGTTTATAGGGAGAGGATAATATGATTCAAAAGCTATATGGTTGAGTTGGGAGAGGAACATACCAAAAATATAGAAATCCAAGCTTCTGTTGGCCATGAATTCATATATTAAGATGTTTTCGTCGTCTTGAGTGCAACAACCAAGAAGCTTTACAAGATTGCGGTGCTGAAGTTTGGCTATCAATATAACTTCATTTTTGAACTCCCTCATTCCTTGTCCAGAATCCTTTGAAAGCCTCTTTACTGCAATTTCGTTCCCTCCTATCAATGTACCCTATGGATTGGATCATCATTTAGAAATTCGAAAGTTTTGTTTTACAAAATAGCTCAACTTTACACCCAAAAATAATCCAAATTTTAGTTAAATTAATTTATCTTACCTGGTATACGGGTCCAAACCCGCCTTCTCCCAGCTTGTTTCTGCTTGAAAAGCCGTTGGTGGCATGAACTATCGTGTTCAAGTCATATAGTGGCAACTCCATGTCTTCCCGGTCTTCTCCAAGGTAATCCTTTCTTCTGGCTACTGAAACAGTAGGAGATCTCTTCAGCAAGATGTGGACAGTTGCACTTATGAAATTAATGCTAACCCCTATCGAATGAATTTTTCATAGTAAAAATACTTTTAATTTCATTTTTTGTGCCAGAATCTTGCAGTCATCTATTTAACATGATCAAGTCCTTGTCTGAGAAATTTACCTTGATTTCTGAGTTTCTTCTTTCGTATATACAAGATAAACCCCACTATTAGCATTCCCACTAGAAAAAGTAAGGAGCTGATTACAATTCCAGCTTGTGTTTTCTTGTTGAACTTCCTCTTTTTCTCAATATCATCTGAAAGATCACAAGTGTAATATAATAAGCATGTCATTTGGAGAGAAAACTTTCATGTTGCACTTATTTTAGCATGCATTGCATAACTGTAGATTAAGCACCATGGCCAACAGCAGAGACAGCCAAACAACACTT
>NW_018921324.1:92522-113171 GCF_002207925.1 Prunus avium
TTTTTTTTTTTAACCGTCCACTATTCATTCACTCCAAAATCACATTGTTTACCTTTCTACAATAGTCACTAGTCATGAGAAGTTACGCACTTTCTTTTTTTTCTTTTTCTTTTTCGAGAGAATGCACTTTCATTATTCATTTGGCATCAAACCTTTTTCTTTTCTTTTTTTTCAGGGAGAGAAATTTATTGATAAGAAAAACAATTACAAGGAAAAGCGTAGAAAACCACAAAAAGGCCTAAAATCAACAAAGCATGCAAAAGCGTCAAGAAGCAACTTAAATTGCAAAACAATACACACAAAGAAAAATCAAAAAATTAAAGTGGCTTTTACCTCTAAGGGCTTTTCTTATTTTATAGCAAGCCTTATATGTTTTAATGCCAACTATTTTTTCATAAGCTTCATAAGCAAACCGAACAAACCGAACCTGACCCGAGCTTCATTAGTTTGGTTTGGGTTTATTTCTTAATAACACTTGCTCAATTTTGGGTGTGAAATTCAAGAACCTGTTTGAATCGGGTTGGTTGACAAATTAAGCACGAACTTACAAAACCGACCCAACCCGTGTTAGAAATTTTATATTATTTAATAATATTTAATTTCTATAGTGAATGAAAAAATAAGTTTCTCCAAGAGACGTGTCCCTTAGTTTCTCCAACTGGTCGGTTTCCTTAGATTTGTGCCTATTGCTTTTCAAAGCATAATGATGCAAAGGTTGTATCTCTTGAACTTACACTAATTCATAGATATGTTGTTTTATCATGGGTTGCTTGAGTTTTATATAAATCAAGCACCCTTCATCAACTTGAAGGGTATCCCCAATACTCTATTGTTAAATTCTTCCTAGTTTTGTCTTGAGCGTACAAATATATAATTGGTTCGCCATAGTCTTGATTTCTTAATAACAATTGTTCGATTTTGGGTGTGAAATTCAAGAACCTATTTGAATCGGGCTGGTTGACAAATTAAGCACGAACTTACAAAACCGACCCAACCCGTGTTAGAAATTTTATATTATTTAATAATATTTCATTTCTATAGTGAATGAAAAATAAGTTTCTCCAAGAGACGTGTGCCTTAGTTTTTCATTTGCAAGACTTGCGAGCACAAGGGCAGGGGCGAAATCTGTCTTTAGGACATTGCAATTCTTGCAAGCCTCAATCGCTAAAGTTGTCAGTATTTCTACTTGTGTTTGTTGATTTACATTTGACAGGACCCGACCCAAATTCCGCTTTGGAATCTGAGCCGAACCCTGTGCGTGTCCGACACCTGGCGGGTGCCAGGCACAAATGACCAAATTGCCCTTCTAACAAAAACCTAAGTTTCTTTAGGGTTTGACTTCTGCCGAAAATTCAGCAGAGTTTCCCTTGTAAAAGCACATTACCCAAAAATTTACACCTGCATGAAACGCAATTTATAATCCCAACGTTCAGCATGCTTTAAGTTTACAATCAAGCAATCCTACAACAGAATTATATGGAAAACTGACAACCGACCAGCCAATTGGGAAAAACTCAAAACTGATAACTTATATGGAAAACCCAATTTGAATTCAACAAACATAAAACATAAAATTACCTAAATGGATGAATTCTCTTACATTGTTAGCAATTCACGTATTTTCTGCTTGTTAGTTGACAGTTTTATATACCTAGGGGGAGTAAGATCATAGTTAAATTTTCTTCAACAACCCAAAAACCCCAAATCCTTTCTTTGTTGTGCGGTAGGAACTGCTCCAAGCAAACTTTAATTCAATCACTTCTTTCTTGCATAATATGGATAATCTCAGGTCATAGTTTTCCTGCTAAGGTTGTAGACAACCAGCCATATCCAGTATGTGATGGTAGAGAGAAGCATGAACATGCACCAGAATCATGATTTACCGCGCCTCTACCATTGTAATGAAATTATCCGCTGAACACCGGGGCATCCTTGATGGTGATCCGGGGACACTTCGTTCAGTGTAAAAACCAGGCTGCTTTGGTGGAGGCAAGGTAATATCACTGCTCAACATCAGAACCACAGATGACATGCTTGGTCTATCTTCAGGTACTCTTTGCACACATAACAGCCCGACATGAAGACACCTTAAAACTTCAGATATGGTGCAAGAATCACTTAATGTCTTATCAATCAGTTCCAATGGTTTCTCTTGAATCCATAGCGTCCATGCCTTAAAGAAATTGAAACGTATATGATAGGTTATTAGGGATATATGACATGTCATTGAATTCAAGGAGGAGCTTAGAAGATTGCACCGTCAAATTCACTAGGTTCTTCGAAGTAAAATGATAGTACTTAATGCTTTATACTCACATGTCCAAGAAGGTTAAGGTGGTGATCTGGGTGAGAAAATCCCCTGTTCTTTTCCCTACTCAATGTCTCTAGCAGTATAACTCCAAAGCTAAAGACATCAGATTTCATCGAGAAAATTCCATCAACTGCATATTCAGGAGACATGTAACCACTGCACAATCAAATTGCAGTGAGTAAGAATTTCAACAAAAACAGCACAATGTAAAATGTAACCATATAAAATATACTTACTACGTTCCAACCACTCTTTTTGTATTACCCTGACTTTGATCACCACCAAACGCTTTAGCGAGGCCGAAGTCTGAAATCTTAGGGTTCATACTATTATCAAGCAGGATATTGCTAGCTTTCAAATCTCTATGGATAATCCTTAATCTAGAGTCTTGGTGAAGATAAAGAAGCCCTCTAGCAATTCCACCAATAATGTGGAAGCACGTAGGCCAGTCGAGCAACCTTTGTCCCTCTTGATCTAAAGAAAACTTGAGACAGTTAGCTCTATGCAACATTGAATCCTAGTATATATAAGATTAAAGGTGAAGGATGGTATGACTTAAAAGCCATATGTTGACTTTAGAGAGAACCATACCAAAAATAAAGAAGTCCAAGCTTCCGTTAGGCATGAATTCATATATCAAGATTTTTTCATCTTCTTGAATGCAACAACCCAAAAGCTTTACAAGATTGCGATGCTGAAGTCTGGCTATCAGTATAACTTCATTTTTGAACTCCCGCAGTCCTTGTCCGGAATCCTTTGAAAGCCTTTTCACTGCAATTTCTTTCCCTCCTATCAATGTACCCTATGGATCATCATTTAGAAAAGTTTTAAAACTTACCACAGAATAGCTCACTTTAGTTGCATAAATTATTGTTACCTTGTACACAGGTCCAAAACCACCTTCTCCCAGCTTGTTGCTGCTTGAAAAGTCATTGGTGGCTTTAGCTACGGTGCTCAAATCAAATAGTGGTAACTCCATGTCTTCCCTGTCTTCTCCAAGGTAATCTTTTCTGCAATCTATGCTTCTGACTCCTGAAATGACAAGATCTCCTCAGCATGGATAAATAGATGTGTAATAATTCTATTGGTTGTCAAATCACAATATGCCATGTGTCCTAATTTAATTGGTTAAATGAAAAACCCTAAGCCAAATCTTGGAACAAAAGAAAATCACACACTATCAAAATACTAACAATCTAATGCAAATTTCATAGTAAAGATACTTTGGTTTAATTTTTTGTGCCCGAATTTTACAATCATGTATTTGAAAGAATCCAATTTTTACCTTGATTTCTGAGTTTCTTCTTCCGTATATACAATATCAATCCAGTTATTAATGTTCCAACAAGAAAAACTGCAGAGCTGATGAGAATTCCAGGTAGCTTTTCCCTGTTGAACTTGCTCTTTTTCTCAATTCCGTCTGAAAGATCACAATTAAACCAAATTTTCATGCAATTAGGTAAAAAATTTATCATGATGCAGTAACTCTGAATCTAACACCAACTTATTTTAGCCATACTCTGCATAACTGCACATGAAGCAGGCCAACCCAGGAAATAACGCCATTTGTGGTTTTCATGCTATTACCATTGGGTAGAAGAACATGTAGTTCGACTTTGACTATGGACCTAGATCTAGGTAAAGCTCAGTGATTTTAACCATGCTGCTTCTAACTGCTGCCCCCATCAAACACCCTTCCAAAAGAAAAACATAAAAAGTAGACGACAAACTCATTTTCCCTGAACCTCTAAGTATATTGTGATTTTGTTATTGGCTAGAAAAACAAAAATAAGATGAAATAAAAGTCTAAGAGCTACCAAGTTCTGAAGCTGCCATCCGTATATAGAGGTCTTGACCACCACCGGGATTGAATTGTCTTATGTCAGTGAGGTTACCAAACCAAAGCCAGCAGCCAGTTCCTCCCTCCCTGATATCTAAATTTGCATATGCCGTACATGAGCAGTTTTTCAAACATAATCCCTTACATTCCTTGAGGCTCCTGCTCTTATCAAACCATGAGGAAGATGTGTCTGGCAATTTAACACCAGTGTACTTTAGGAAGTCATCTCCATAGCTGCAAGCCAATGGAATCTTTCGAACACACCCACCAGACCAATATCCCGAATTCCAATCTTTTGGAGATTTTGGTACAAATCCCTTCAAGCATGCACATGAGGGAGAGACATTCATATTGCAACTAGTATATGCGCCACACAAGGCATAATTTTGACACTGATCTGCTTGGAATGTAGAGGAAAGTTCCCAACTATGTGTTTGGTGCACCCATGTGAATCGCTGTGCAGTGCCTGATGGATTCAGTACGTATCTTGAGAACATGGACCTGTTTAGGAGTCTGTACTCATAATAGATCTCATCCTTGTCCAACACAAATTTATACCCAAGTATTTGGTTTTCCCGTGTTTGTGGAGGATATGGATATGCTGTAAAATAAATGCCGTTCCATGACCCTGCTGTAGCCATTATCTTAGCTCCTTTCATAGTATCAACTTGCGGGAAACCACGACGATCCATCCGTAATGAAAACTCTCCTGGAGCAGGATCTTCTGTGCTCCTCCAAGAAGAGACGTACCTATCTAAACCAGTACTTGAGTCCCAACCAAGCTTCATTTCTGGTAGGAATGTGTCACAAGGATAATCAAAACTCTGCCACAAGAATTTATCAGGGTTAGTTTCATTTCCATCTTTCACAACAAGATTTCCTGAATCCAAGAGTTGAGACACTGGATTCCCTGCAGTTGTTGATGAATTTGATGACCATACAATCCTGTTTGAGGTATTGAGAAGGACTAGAACTCCTTGCTCAGTGACCTTCAAAACTCCTGAAGAATCGCCAAGTGGTGTTTCTCTGTTGGCTACCCATACAACTGCCTTAGTATCAAAAGTGTACCAGATTCCCAAGTATCGGCCTTCGGATGCACCGGGGCTAAAGAATCCAAGTTCAAAACTTCCACCTGCAGAAACTAGAGTTTCACCATCTCTAATATATCTACTTGGAGTGATTGTGTCTAGGGTGGATGTAGTTGAAATTCTTAAGAAGGAGAATAACAAGAAGCACACAAAAAGGTTTCTCAAGGCTTGCATTGATATTCTGAGACTATACTTTTTCAAAGAAATTATGCAGAGGAGATGGAAGAACCAAAACGTAAAAGTACAGGATACGTTTCTGTACTGATAATAAGTAAGCCTATATTTGTTAGACTTGGTTTTCTTATTTTACACGGCACCTTGTTTTGGAAAGTTGGTCTCTGTGGAAGAAAGTCATGTATCGTGGGCAATTAGGACATGCAATACAAGGCCATTTCACAAGAGGAAAAAGACTCAACCAAGTTGACAGCTGATAATTGACCACATGTGTGTGTGTCATCTCCAGTGGTGGATTGCCAAACAAATTTATTGTAGAATTCTCATATAAACCCACATGACAAATACCCAGCAGCCATGAAGCTTCACTTTTGGTTAACATATTTGACTTTTGCAACCTCAAAAAGAGCCCAAAATAGCCGACCTTGGGCAATTAGGACATGCAATACAAGGGCATTTCACAGGAGGAAAAAGACTCAACCAAGTTGACAGCTGATAATTGACCACACTTGTGTGTGTCATCTCCAGTGGTGGATTGCCAAACAAATTTATTGTAGAATTCTCATATAAACCCACATGACAAATACCCAGCAGCCATGAAGCTTCACTTTTGGTTAACATATTTGACTTTTGCAACCTCAAAAAGAGCCCAAAATAGCCATCATGCATGCATGTCAAATCTTAAATGGAATTCAAGGATTAGCACAACTCAGCCTCTACTTAAATTCAACTCTGTTAGAAATGGGGTATGCAATGGTAAATATAGTGGTGCACCTTCAATTCATCTTGCGTATTTTACATAACGATACAAATGAGTGACAAGATGCAAAAGCCATTAGAACAATAATAATAAATAAGATCACCTGGGCCGGTTCTTCAACATTTACTTTGATTCAGGCGATTTACAAGGCGCCCACCACTTGTTCGATCAAATTCCCGAACCAGACCTGCGTGCATGGACGTTTGCTAATATCATCCCAAACACGACATGAGTTTTCCTCAGAGAATCCAGAAAGCTTTACACTTCATTGAGAGCTCGGAAAATTGTTACCCATAATCTTCTACTTCCATTGGTTGTTAAAGCGTGTGTGGCGCCAAATTTCTTTAGATGAGGGTCCCTCTTGGGTCTCCTCTCTCCTATGCGCTGATGTATTAACTGCTTTCCTTCCCACTGAAATTCGATCGTATTCTCAAAGAATGAAAAGAAAAGAAACACTTTGTTTTCATCTTTTACTGTTATCAGTGTTCATTCTAAGATTTGTGCATCAGGAAATGACTAATGAAAAAAAAAAAATCAATTGGACTGCAATGTGAATTTCAACAAACGTAAAATTACCTAAATGGATGAAGTCTCACACATTATTCACAATTCACACATTTTCTGGTTGTTAAATATCATTACTTACAGCATACCTTGGGGGAGTAGAACAGAGTAAAAGAAAATGAACGGCAAAGCAAAGCAAAGCTCCAAACCAACTTCTAATTCAACACATTTTTCTTGCATAACATGAATAATGATAATGTCTCATGTCATTGTCTCCCACCGAAGACTACAAGCATCAAGTCAACCTGCCAAACACATTCTGTGATGATAGACAGAACCATCAACAAAGCACCCAGAACAAAAATCTACCGAGCCTCGATCACTGTAGTGCTGAAATAATTCACTGAAAACGGGCGCTTCCTTGATGGTGATTCAGGGACACTTCGTTCAGTGTAAAAACCAGGCTGCTTTGGTGGAGGCAAAGTAATATCACTGCTCAACATTAGAACCACATATGACATGTTTGGTCTATCTTCTGCTACTCTTTGCACACATAACAGCCCCACATGAAGACACCTTAACACTTCAGATATGTTGCATGAATCATATAACGTCTTATCTATCAATTCCAGTTGTTTATCTTGAATCCATAATGTCCATGCCTTGAAACATAAATGAGATGTTAGTAGGATGACATGTAATTAGAGCATTGCTACATTCTGTCTATACTGGTATACGGCATGTCATTGGAGAAAGTGCTTAGAACATTGCACCGTCTAGTTCGCTAGTTTTTTCAAAGTAAAATGATAGTACTTAATGCTTTATACTCACATGTCCAAGAAGATTAAGGTGGTGATCTGGATGAGAAAATCCCCTGTTCTTCTTCCTACTCAACATCTCTAACAGTATAACTCCAAAGCTAAAGACATCAGATTTCATTGAGAAAATTCCATCTACCGCATATTCGGGAGACATGTAACCACTGCACAATCAAGTTTCGGTCAGTAAGAATTCAACAAAAACAACACAATGTAAAATGTAAACCATAGAAAATGTACTTACTACGTTCCAACCACTCTTTTTGTATTACCCCGACTTTGATCACTTTCAAATGTTTTAGCGAGGCCGAAGTCTGAAATCTTAGGGTTCATATCAGTATCAAGCAGGATATTGCTAGCTTTCAAATCTCTATGGATAATCCTTAATCTAGAATCTTGGTGAAGATAAAGAAGCCCTCTAGCAATTCCACCAATAATGTGGAAGCACGTAGGCCAGTCAAGCAATTTTTGTCCTTCTTGATCTGAAGAAAATTTCAGACTGTTAACTCAATGCAACATTGAATCCTTGTAGAATAAGATTAAAGGTGAATGATAGTATGACTTAAAAGCCATATGGTTGGCATCAGAGAGGACCATACCAAAAACAAAGAAGTCCAAGCTTTTGTTGGGCATGAATTCATATATCAAGATTTTTTCCTCTTCTTGAACGCAACAACCTAAGAGCTTTACAAGATTGCGGTGCTGAAGTCTTGCTATCAGTATAACTTCATTTTTGAACTCTATAATTCCTTGTCCGGAATTCTTCGAAAGCCTTTTCACTGCAATTTTTTTCCCTCCTATCAATGTACCCTGTGGATCATCATTTATAAAAGCCTTACAACTTGTATCACAGAGTAGCTCACTTTCGATGCATAAATTTATGTTACCTTGTACACAGGTCCAAAACCACCTTCTCCCAGCTTGTTGCTGCTTGAAAAGTCATTAGTGGCTTTAGCTAGGGTGGACAAATCAAATAATGGTAACTCCATGTCTTCCCTGTCTTCTCCAAGGTAATCTTTTCTGACTCCTGAAATTGTTGGTAGATCTTCAGCATGGATAAATAAATGTGTAAGAATTCTATTGGTTAATCAATTGGTCAAATCACCATATGCCATGTGTCACCATTTAATTGGTTCGATGCTTTACCCTAAACCAAATCTTGGAACACAAGAAAATCACACTAACGAAATTAAATACTAATAATCTAATGCATATTTCACAGTCGAGATACTTTGGTCCATGTTGAGATATTTACCTTGATTTCTGAGTTTCCTCTTTCGTATATACAACATCAATCCAATTATAAACCAGACAAGAAAAACTGCAGAGCCGATGAGTATTCCGGGTAGCTTTTTCTTCTTGAAAGTGCTCTTTCTCTCAATTCTATCTGAAATATTATAATTAAACAGAATCTTCATGCAATTTTCTCATGTTAAAGTAATTGTGAATCTAAAACCAACTTATTTTAGCTATACTTTGCCTAACTGCAGATGAAGCAGCAAGGCCAACCCAGGAAATCTCCACCATTTGTGGTTTTCATGCTATTACCGTTAGGTAGAAGAACATATAATTCGGGTTTTCATGCTGCTTCTTACTGCTGCCCCATCAAACCCCCTTCCAAAAGCAAAACATAACAAGCAGACAAAAACTCATTTTCCCTTAACCTCTAAATATATTGTCAAAATGTTTTCCACTATTGTCTAGAAAAACAAAAATAAGATCAAATAAAAGTCTAAGACTTACCAAGTTCTGAAGCTTCAATCCGTATGTAGAGGTCTTGACCGCCACCGGGAGTGAATTCCCTTATGTCAATGAGGTTACCAAACCACAGCAAGCAGCCAGTTCCCCTGATATCTAAATTTGCATATGCCGTACATGAGCAGTTGTTCAAACATAATCCATTGCATTCCTTGAGGCTCATGCTTTTGTCAACCCATGAGGAAGATGTGTCTGGCAATTTAACCCCAGTGTACTTTAGGAAGCCATCTCCAGAGCTGCAAGCCAGTGGAATCTTTCTAACACACCCATCAGACCAATATCCTGAATTCCAATCTTTTGGAGATTTTGGTACAAATCCCTTCAAGCATGCACATATGGGAGAGACATTGATATTGCAACTAGAATATGCACCACACAAGGCATAATTCTCACAGTGATCTGCTTGGAATGTAGAGGAAAGTTCCCAACTATGTGTTTGGTACACCCATGTGAATCGCTGCACAACACCTGATGGATTCACCATATATCTCGAGAACATGGACGTGTTTAGAAGCCTGTACTCACAATAGACCTCATCCTTGTTAAACACACACCTTAACCCAAATATTGGGTGTGCTGCTACTTGTTGAGGATATGCATTTCCTGTAAAAGAAAGGCCGTTCCATGACCCTTCTCTAGCCATTATCTTAGCTCCTTTCATAGTAACAACTTGTGGCAAACCACGGCGATCCATCCTTATTGAAAACTCTCCTTCAGCAGGATCGTCTGTGCCCTTCCAAGACGAGACATGCCTCTCTAAACCAGTAACTAAGTCCCAACCAAGCTTCATTTCTGGTAGGAATGTGTCACAAGGATAATCAAAACTCTGCCACAAGAAGTTATCAGGGTTAGTTTCATTTCCATCTTTCACAACAAGGTTTCCTGAATCCAAGAGTTGTGATACTGTATTCCTTGCAGTTCTTGATGAATTGGATGACCATACCATGCTGTTTGAGCTATTGAGAAGGACTAGAACTCCTTGCTCGGTGACCTTCAAAACTCCTAATGTGTAAGAATTCTATTGGTTAATCAATTGGTCAAATCACCATATGCCATGTGTCACCATTTAATTGGTTCAATGCTTTACCCTAAACCAAATCTTGGAACACAAGAAAATCACACTAACGAAATTAAATACTAATAATCTAATGCATATTTCACAGTCGAGATACTTTGGTCCATGTTGAGATATTTACCTTGATTTCTGAGTTTCCTCTTTCGTATATACAATATCAATCCAATTATAAACCACACAAGAAAAACTGCAGAGCCGATGAGTATTCTGGGTAGCTTTTTCTTCTTGAAAGTGCTCTTTCTCTCAATTCTATCTGAAATATTATAATTAAAACAGAATCTTCATGCAATTTTCTCATGTTAAAGTAATTGTGAATCTAAAACCAACTTATTTTAGCTATACTTTGCCTAACTGCAGATGAAGCAGCAAGGCCAACCCAGGAAATCTCCACCATTTGTGGTTTTCATGCTATTACCGTTAGGTAGAAGAACATATAATTCGGGTTTTCATGCTGCTTCTTACTGCTGCCCCATCAAACCCCCTTCCAAAAGCAAAACATAACAAGCAGACAAAAACTCATTTTCCCTTAACCTCTAAATATATTGTCAAAATGTTTTCCACTATTGTCTAGAAAAACAAAAATAAGATCAAATAAAAGTCTAAGACTTACCAAGTTCTGAAGCTTCAATCCGTATGTAGAGGTCTTGACCGCCACCGGGAGTGAATTCCCTTATGTCAATGAGGCTACCAAACCACAGCAAGCAGCCAGTTCCCCTGATATCTAAATTTGCATATGCCGTACATGAGCAGTTGTTCAAACATAATCCATTGCATTCCTTGAGGCTCATGCTTTTGTCAACCCATGAGGAAGATGTGTCTGGCAATTTAACCCCAGTGTACTTTAGGAAGCCATCTCCAGAGCTGCAAGCCAGTGGAATCTTTCTAACACACCCATCAGACCAATATCCTGAATTCCAATCTTTTGGAGATTTTGGTACAAATCCCTTCAAGCATGCACATATGGGAGAGACATTGATATTGCAACTAGAATATGCACCACACAAGGCATAATTCTCACAGTGATCTGCTTGGAATGTAGAGGAAAGTTCCCAACTATGTGTTTGGTACACCCATGTGAATCGCTGCACAACACCTGATGGATTCACCATATATCTCGAGAACATGGACGTGTTTAGAAGCCTGTACTCACAATAGACCTCATCCTTGTTAAACACACACCTTAACCCAAATATTGGGTGTGCTGCTACTTGTTGAGGATATGCATTTCCTGTAAAAGAAAGGCCGTTCCATGACCCTTCTCTAGCCATTATCTTAGCTCCTTTCATAGTAACAACTTGTGGCAAACCACGGCGATCCATCCTTATTGAAAACTCTCCTTCAGCAGGATCGTCTGTGCCCTTCCAAGACGAGACATGCCTCTCTAAACCAGTAACTAAGTCCCAACCAAGCTTCATTTCTGGTAGGAATGTGTCACAAGGATAATCAAAACTCTGCCACAAGAAGTTATCAGGGTTAGTTTCATTTCCATCTTTCACAACAAGGTTTCCTGAATCCAAGAGTTGTGATACTGTATTCCTTGCAGTTCTTGATGAATTGGATGACCATACCATGCTGTTTGAGCTATTGAGAAGGACTAGAACTCCTTGCTCGGTGACCTTCAAAACTCCTGAAGAATCGGCAAGTGGTGTTTCTCTGTTAGCTACCCATACGACTGTCTTAGTATCAACAGAGTACCATATTCCCAAGTATCGGCCCTTTGATGTACCAGGGCTAAAGAATCCCAGTTCGAAGCTTCCACCTGCTGAAACTAGAGTTTCACCATCTCTCATTGATAGACTTGGAGTGATTGTGTCTAATGCGGTTGTAGTTGAGATTCTTAGGAAGGAGATTAACAAGGAGCAGACAAAAAGTCTTCTCAAGGCTTGCATGATTGCATCGATATTCTGAGACTACAAAAGTTTTGCAGAGAAGATGGAAGAAGCAAAAGCTAGAAGTAAAATACATTTTTCTGTAATGATATTAACTATGCCTGGCCTTGGTTTCGAAAGTCTTGGTCGTGGACTAGTGTTTCTTACCCATTATATATGTTAAAAAGTAATGCACCTTGTAGTTTGAATAATAAAGAAAATATAAGAAAGCCGTAGATTTTGGGTAGCTTTTTCTTCTTGAAAGTGCTCTTTCTCTCAATTCTATCTGAAATATTATAATTAAAACAGAATCTTCATGCAATTTTCTCATGTTAAAGTAATTGTGAATCTAAAACCAACTTATTTTAGCTATACTTTGCATAACTGCAGATGAAGCAGCAAGGCCAACCCAGGAAATCTCCACCATTTGTGGTTTTCATGCTATTACCGTTAGGTAGAAGAACATATAATTCGGGTTTTCATGCTGCTTCTTACTGCTGCCCCATCAAACCCCCTTCCAAAAGCAAAACATAACAAGCAGACAAAAACTCATTTTCCCTTAACCTCTAAATATATTGTCAAAATGTTTTCCACTATTGTCTAGAAAAACAAAAATAAGATCAAATAAAAGTCTAAGACTTACCAAGTTCTGAAGCTTCAATCCGTATGTAGAGGTCTTGACCGCCACCGGGAGTGAATTCCCTTATGTCAATGAGGCTACCAAACCACAGCAAGCAGCCAGTTCCCCTGATATCTAAATTTGCATATGCCGTACATGAGCAGTTGTTCAAACATAATCCATTGCATTCCTTGAGGCTCATGCTTTTGTCAAACCATGAGGAAGATGTGTCTGGCAATTTAACCCCAGTGTACTTTAGGAAGCCATCTCCAGAGCTGCAAGCCAGTGGAATCTTTCTAACACACCCATCAGACCAATATCCTGAATTCCAATCTTTTGGAGATTTTGGTACAAATCCCTTCAAGCATGCACATATGGGAGAGACATTGATATTGCAACTAGAATATGCACCACACAAGGCATAATTCTCACAGTGATCTGCTTGGAATGTAGAGGAAAGTTCCCAACTATGTGTTTGGTACACCCATGTGAATCGCTGCACAACACCTGATGGATTCACCATATATCTCGAGAACATGGACGTGTTTAGAAGCCTGTACTCACAATAGACCTCATCCTTGTTAAACACACACCTTAACCCAAATATTGGGTGTGCTGCTACTTGTTGAGGATATGCATTTCCTGTAAAAGAAAGGCCGTTCCATGACCCTTCTCTAGCCATTATCTTAGCTCCTTTCATAGTAACAACTTGTGGCAAACCACGGCGATCCATCCTTATTGAAAACTCTCCTTCAGCAGGATCGTCTGTGCCCTTCCAAGACGAGACATGCCTCTCTAAACCAGTAACTAAGTCCCAACCAAGCTTCATTTCTGGTAGGAATGTGTCACAAGGATAATCAAAACTCTGCCACAAGAAGTTATCAGGGTTAGTTTCATTTCCATCTTTCACAACAAGGTTTCCTGAATCCAAGAGTTGTGATACTGTATTCCTTGCAGTTCTTGATGAATTGGATGACCATACCATGCTGTTTGAGCTATTGAGAAGGACTAGAACTCCTTGCTCGGTGACCTTCAAAACTCCTGAAGAATCGGCAAGTGGTGTTTCTCTGTTAGCTACCCATACGACTGTCTTAGTATCAACAGAGTACCATATTCCCAAGTATCGGCCCTTTGATGTACCAGGGCTAAAGAATCCCAGTTCGAAGCTTCCACCTGCTGAAACTAGAGTTTCACCATCTCTCATTGATAGACTTGGAGTGATTGTGTCTAATGCGGTTGTAGTTGAGATTCTTAGGAAGGAGATTAACAAGGAGCAGACAAAAAGTCTTCTCAAGGCTTGCATGATTGCATCGATATTCTGAGACTACAAAAGTTTTGCAGAGAAGATGGAAGAAGCAAAAGCTAGAAGTAAAATACATTTTTCTGTAATGATATTAACTATGCCTGGCCTTGGTTTCGAAAGTCTTGGTCGTGGACTATGGTTTCTTACCCATTATATATGTTAAAAAGTAATGCACCTTGTAGTTTGAATAATAAAGAAAATATAAGAAAGCCGTAGATTTCAGCTAAAAATACTTTGAATACTTTGAATAATAAAGAAAATATAAGAATTGGTTGGATACAAGAGTTGGATAATGGGAGGAGTTAGGCAGCCGTACATTTCAGCTTTCCTTGATTAAAAAGGAAAACCTTGTACCCTTCTTATTTCAATCAATAAAATAAAAATATCTTGCTACTCTTTCAAAAAGCTTTCTATTCCACATAAAGAATATTGTCCTAAATTGTGATATTATGGTAACCTGGATTGAAGAGGTTCCCTTCTGGCTGGATCAATTGTAAATGATGACATTGTTGTATCCACTTAATTATTATCAATGAGTTCTTCTTTCCCAAAAAAAAAAAAAGAAAAAAAAGAGAATATTGTCCTAAATAGTAAACCAACTATTCTCTAAGCCTCTCTTCTCCCTTCAATTAAGAATATAAACTCATTTGATGAATACCTCTCTCTCCACCAGCTGTCATCACAACATGTTTCAAAAGTTGCATCTTCTGGTTGACATATTGACCTTTTCAACCTCAAAAGAGTCAAAGATGGCATGCACGTCAAATCTTATATGGAATTCAAGCATTAAATTCAAAAGAAAACGGTAAATTACTAAAGTTGATATTTGCGGGGTTGTTTTCTTACATACATTGTCAAGGTACTAAGGGGGTGAGATCACTACTCTGCAAGTTAAGGCTCTTTTCACAAAAGCTTAGACTCCGATGGACATTGCTTTGGTGAAATTTGGATTAGAAATCAGATCTAATCAAATCAAAGAGGTGATTTGGGGGTTGTTTTCTTACATACATTGTCAAGGTACTAAGGGGTGAGATCACTACTCTGCAAGTTAAGGCTCTTTCCACAAAAGCTTAGACTCCGATGGACATTGCTTTGGTGAAATTTGGATTAGAAATCAGATCTAATCAAATCAAAGAGGTGATTAATCTAAATCCCTAAAGGAAAACCATTCAATGGAAAACTGCAACAGTGATTTCAACTCGTAATTAAAATGTTCTTACAGCAGACTAGTGCTGATATATGCTTTATTCACTGCTATGATTAACAAATTAGTTCTTAATTCAAATGCTGAAACAGCTCTAGCCTCTGAAACAAGGTGCTTTGTCCGAGCTTCTGGGAATTTTAATGAAATTTAAAAATCAAAGAGAGTTTCCCTTCATTATTGAGTCGAATGTTGAATGGAGGTTGAGTTTAATGTTGCAAAAATGGTCTTTAAACGAATGCATTTGCAAAAATAGACAACCATCATATGTTGCAGGCATGCAGTTAACTAAAACAGGGTACAATTTCAAATCACCTTCATTACTTAATTAAAAGTGAATTCTGCTGTCAATTGTTCAGCTCAGGGAAAACTATGCAATAAAAATGAAAAAGAAAATTGCAAAAGCATTTCATGGAAACTGGTGCAGAGAACTGCAAAGGCAAATGAAATTTGTAACTAGATACTTCCATTAACGTTTCCCAAAAGCTGAAGAATAAATAGTGCAAGAACTACTAGATAACAAGTTCCATGCCAAGTAAATACACAGAAACATCAGGCACTTCAGGCATAGGACGCTACTGCCCTACAAATCGGCAAAAAAAGAAAACTATGCAAAAAAAATGAAAAAGAAAATTGCAAAAGCATTTCATGCAAACTGGTGAAATTTGTAACTAGATACTTCCATTAAAGTTTCCCAAAAGCTGAAGAATAAATAGTGCAAGAACTACTAGATAACAAGTTCCATGCCAAGTAAATACACAGAAACATCAGGCACTTCAGGCATAGGACGCTACTGCCCTACAAATCGGCAAAAAATGAACAAGAAAACGAAAATACATCAGCATGATAGATAACAAGAAACGGACGTTGACGCACATCTGGCATCAGCCACTTTCGGTAAACAACGTTACTGCACTACAAATCTGCAACAAAAGAAAACAAGAAAAGTGCTGCATTAATCAATTGTTAAGCATTAGAGTTGACATCACTTGTCATGAAAACTTTTCCCTGTACTTCTTCAGGAGTGCAAATCAAACTTCCTCTTCATGCTTGCACAAATGAAAGCTAAATTGGAAAAGAAACTATTGTACAAATGAAAACATTGGAAAAGGGATTAAAGCAGCAAACAAAACCATGTAAATTGAATACACGGACTTCACTGCAGTAGCAGCAATCAGTCCAATGTCTAAAGTCATACCAAGTTGACTAAGACTAAGAGCACATAAAAGACCAGTCTAATCGTGTTTACATGAGAGCTGAGTTGACCTTATTATAATTACACTGTTTTAACTTTTTGATATCCAAATTGAGTCTCCATGAGAGCTGTGTTGACTTTAGTCACAAGTTGTGTTCTAGCAACAGAAGCGAGAAAGACAATCAGCTAAAAGAAAGAACCCACAACAAGTCGACATAATAAAGATCCTACAGCAATTTAGTCAACAATCATGCTTTTAATGAACATAAAAACCTGGCAAACAAAGAATTGAAATGTTCTGCTCTCAGCACTATAATCACATTACCTGTTCTTTCTCTTAGTAAGACTCTGCATCGCTCTTGTCGAGTTAGAGGAGGCTCTCTTTATAAAAATGACCAGTACAATATTTATATCCAGAAATCCCAAGAATTTTAAACTGTTTGCTCACAAGGTCTAGTGATACCAGTTCCTGCCTCTCTTCTTCTTTGAGCAGTAACAGTACTTCCCCACTCTTCCTAAAACATAAGGCACTGGGGAAAATTGTTTCTGGACCTTGTGGACAGAGAGTATTCAATTTGGTCCATGATTCCTCTCTGCCATACTCTTTCATCACCCATATATCAAGAACAGAATCTTCAGGCCTATAATCCGTTATGAAATCTTCACGATTGTTGGGCCTCATGAACAAAGCAATAGATTTTCTGTTATCTGAAACAGACAATTGCAATCCCAACTTGAAATTCCATTGAATAATCTTCGGCATGTGAATTACCATAATTTTTCTTAGAGGCAATTAGAAATTCGATCTTGGAGTACACATCAAACGCCTGGTTATCATGATGCACAGAGTGAACCTCGTCTTCTACCTTGTGAATGACAGTATTTTGGTCGTAGTTGAGGCTGCTGCTACCAGAAATTCTGTGGAGTAGGAGGATGTGAACGTCATTCTGGTTAGCAAAGTCCACTGTTGTGCTGTGGGCGCGGATGAAGCTTTTGTTCATGATCATGGACCTCCATGTCTTGCAGACTGAAGTGCATTTGATCAGAGACTTAACAGGTAGTCTAATTACGGTCTGTTGTATAAATTCCTCAGGAAAAGAGCGTGTCATTACTTCAAATTTCAATTCCTGTATCCCTTGTGTGATATCTTGTATGTTATCCATGTCTTCCAAATTCAAATACTTATACCAACTGACAAAAGCAATGGAGACAAAACTCAGCTATAATTGAGCAAAAAAAATAACAAGGGAGCAACAAGAACCCTTAGCTCCACTCTATAAATCAAAATTCCAAACAAAAATTGCCAGATGAAGGAAAGAGAAAGTTTAGGAATGGAGCTAATGCAGCAGAGCCCAAGTAATGGAGCTAATGCAGCAGCCTCTCGTTCGTTGTGCTGCGTCAGAGAAGAAGAGTGAAGAAGAAACGACAAAACGACCCTTTCTAGCTGCAAAAGCTTTCCCCCTCTTTTTTGGGTCAAGCTGCAAAAGATTTCCCGGAAACAATTTTGTGCGGAAATTCCATTTTATCCCCATACCTTTTCTAATTTCTACTTTGACCCCTTCTTTTTTCCGTTATTATTTGCCACCTTTGTCTCGGATCCATTGGTTTCTGCTGTAATGCAAATTATCTTCACAGGCCCAATCGGTTCTTTTCCTCCGCAGGCCCATTCGTTAGTTTATTCCAATTCCTCATTAATACCAGCAAACTAAATTGTATTTTTATTTTATTTGACAAAATGATATTTTAAGCTATTCTAATATACAGGGAGGAGAGGAGATTGAACTTAATTTATTTCTTGATAACTTAATCTTTCTTCAATATTTCAAATTACTTAGTTAACTTTAACATACATTTCGAAGAAATCAAACAAAAAGAAGTAAATTTCATTAACTGGAAGCATTGGTTACAATATGGTCATCAATAATACAATTCATTAACCGTACGAGGGCTTTTTGGAGACTTAGAATAAGTTGTTTGGTATATATCTGTAAAATGAAGTGTAAATAAAAATAAAGTATTTCACATTAAACCATTGCAAGAGGGAAAACAATATTCCCAATTTTTGTAAAGGAAGAATCAACTCTTTGGTATATGATGGTGTAATTTAAGGTTTAAAACATATACTTCAAGTAGGGGCGGGCATATTTTGGATTGGATTGGTTTCACCTCAAAATTATAACCGAATCAATTATAATATAAGGTTCAGTTTGGCTTAACAAAAATCATGAAGAAAACCAAATCAATTTAAGATGGTTTAGTTCGGTTTGGTTATGTTGGTTTGGGCCTAAGCCCAATTCTCTTTTCTTTTGTATTTTTTCAACATTGTTAGTCCAATTACAACCCAACAAATGCACAACTTGTCCTATACTTCAATCATTTTTTAGGGTACGAAACCATCCTAAAGCTTAACATGCCATAAAATTTCAAATTTCATAACTAATATAGCTTAATTCAAATATTCATATCTAACAGTTCAATTTGGTTTAGGTCTATTTATAAAAGTTTAAAACTAAATCAAACCAAACCATACACAGTTCGATTAGGTTTTTAAACCGTTTAACTTTTTATTAATTAAAACCAAACCAAACCAGTAATTACAATTTGAATCGGCTGATTTCATCAATTTAGCCGAATTGATGCCCACCCTTAACTTCAAGATGTTACAAATTCCCTTTCAATGCATCAAAAAGCCAACATCGTTTAGAGTTAATCATAAAACTAAGTTTTTATTATAACCCAGGATTTATTCTAAAATATTTGAAAATAATGTCAAAAAAATTTGGTACAACCGTACCAGCTCATGGGCAAATCACCAGTTTAGCCAATAGTTAATACCTGACCTGGCGCGAAGAAACCAAACTTTTCAATGTTTTCTAAGCCACTTGTAAACTTCAAGTTTGTCCCTAGAAATTAGAAGAAGATGCAAAAATCCGTTGAAACATTTAGATCAAATGCTTTCTAAGCCATCGTCCCATCTCACCTGAGCCTTCGGTTCTTCAAAGTCTACTGTAATTCCGCAGATTTACAACGTGCCCGTCACTTGTTCGATCAAATTCCCCACCCAGACCAGCGTGCATGGACTGTGTTGATATCAGGCCACACCCCTTGAATTTTCTTCAACAACCCAACAACTCCAAATCCTTTCTTTGCTGTGAAGTAGGGACTGCTCCAAGCAAACTTATAATTCAATCACATCTTTTTTGGATACTATGAATAATTTTATGTCATTTTTTCCTAGCTAAGACTACAAAGTTGTAGACAATCTGCCAATACATTTTGTAATGGTAGACAGACGCATGAACAAGCACCAGAAAGATGATCTACCGAGCCTCTATTGTTGTAATGGAATTATTCGCTGAACACGGGCATGTCCTTAATGGTGATCCAGAGACACTTCGTTCAGTGTAAAAACCAGGCTGTTTCGGTGGAGGCAAGGTAACATCACTGCTCAACATTAGAACCACAGATGACATGCTTGGTCTATCTTCAGGTACTCTTTGCACGCATAACAGCGCCATATGAAGACACCTTAGCACTTCAGATATGGTGCATGAATCACGTAATGTCTTATAAATCAGTTCCAATGGTTTATCTTCAATCCATAGTATCCATGCCTTCAAAAATTAAAACATATACGATATGTTACTGTGGTGACATGTCATTGAATTGAAGGAGGAGCTTAGAAGATTGCATCGCCTAATTCACTAGTTTCTTCAAAGTAAAATGATAGTACTTTAATGCTTTATACTAACATGTCCAAGAAGGTTAAGGTGGTGATCTGGATGAGAAAATCCCCTGTTCTTCTTCCTACTCAACATCTCCAGCAGTATAACTCCAAAGCTAAAGACATCAGATTTCATCGAGAAAATTCCATCTACTGCATATTCGGGAGACATGTAACCACTGCACAATCAAATTGCAGTGAGTAAGAATTTCAACAAAAACAACACAATGTAAAATGTAAACCATACAACAAGTATACTTACTACGTTCCAACTACTCTATTTGTATTACCCCGACTTTGATCACTTCCAAATGTTTTAGCGAGGCCGAAGTCTGAAATCTTAGGGTTCAAACTATTATCAAGAAGGATATTGCTAGCTTTCAAATCTCTATGGATAATCCTTAATCTAGA